>OX377620.1:64397389-64475699 GCA_947397865.1 Polietes domitor
AGTCCTAAATTCTGTATTCAGATTGTTAACAAATCGATACAAAATATATAATTTAATAAAAATGCTGTTTTCATCACTTATTAAGCCCATTTTTGATAATACATTATTTGGCTAATTATCAATAATGACTTATTTTTCACCTTCCTGAGGCCACTTATTTTACAACTCCTCTAGAACTACTTATTTATTAACTTATCGAAAGTGTGCGTGGAAGTACTTATTTCTCATCTTTTTGTACACGTGCGTGGAAGTACTTATTTTTTTACAATCCATTTATAAAAATAATTAGAAACGGATCCGAAAAATAAGTAGTGAAAGTTTTTGATTTTGCCTTATTCCCCGCATTACTTGGAATGAGAGTTTTTGCTGGGAAACACTTAAAATTCAATTTTCGTCGAATATAATTTTAGTATTATTGGAATTGTAATTTTGAGGGTCCGACCACACCCAGTTATACAATAAATTAAAAGCGCACAAAATAAAAAATAATATAAACCAAATAAATAAAATAAATAAAATAAATAAAATAAATAAAATAAATAAAATAAATAAAATAAATAAAATAAATAAAATAAATAAAATAAATAAAATAAATAAAATAAATAAAATAAATAAAATAAATAAAATAAATAAAATAAATAAAATAAATAAAATAAATAAAATAAATAAAATAAATAAAATAAATAAAATAAATAAAATAAATAAAATAAATAAAATAAATAAAATAAATAAAATAAATAAAATAAATAAAATAAATAAAATAAATAAAATAAATAAAATAAATAAAATAAATAAAATAAATAAAATAAATAAAATAAATAAAATAAATAAAATAAATAAAATAAATAAAATAAATAAAATAAATAAAATAAATAAAATAAATAAAATAAATAAAATAAATAAAATAAATAAAATAAATAAAATAAATAAAATAAATAAAATAAATAAAATAAATAAAATAAATAAAATAAATAAAATAAATAAAATAAATAAAATAAATAAAATAAATAAAATAAATAAAATAAATAAAATAAATAAAATAAATAAAATAAATAAAATAAATAAAATAAATAAAATAAATAAAATAAATAAAATAAATAAAATAAATAAAATAAATAAAATAAATAAAATAAATAAAATAAATAAAATAAATAAAATAAATAAAATAAATAAAACAAATAAAATAAATAAAATAAATAAAATAAATAAAATAAATAAAATAAATAAAATAAATAAAATAAATAAAATAAATAAAATAAATAAAATAAATAAAATAAATAAAATAAATAAAATAAATAAAATAAATAAAATAAATAAAATAAATAAAATAAATAAAATAAATAAAATAAATAAAATAAATAAAATAAATAAAATAAATAAAATAAATAAAATAAATAAAATAAATAAAATAAATAAAATAAATAAAATAAATAAAATAAATAAAATAAATAAAATAAATAAAATAAATAAAATAAATAAAATAAATAAAATAAATAAAATAAATAAAATAAATAAAATAAATAAAATAAATAAAATAAATAAAATAAATAAAATAAATAAAATAAATAAAATAAATAAAATAAATAAAATAAATAAAATAAATAAAATAAATAAAATAAATAAAATAAATAAAATAAATAAAATAAATAAAATAAATAAAATAAATAAAATAAATAAAATAAATAAAATAAATAAAATAAATAAAATAAATAAAATAAATAAAATAAATAAAATAAATAAAATAAATAAAATAAATAAAATAAATAAAATAAATAAAATAAATAAAATAAATAAAATAAATAAAATAAATAAAATAAATAAAATAAATAAAATAAATAAAATAAATAAAATAAATAAAATAAATAAAATAAATAAAATAAATAAAATAAATAAAATAAATAAAATAAATAAAATAAATAAAATAAATAAAATAAATAAAATAAATAAAATAAATAAAATAAATAAAATAAATAAAATAAATAAAATAAATAAAATAAATAAAATAAATAAAATAAATAAAATAAATAAAATAAATAAAATAAATAAAATAAATAAAATAAATAAAATAAATAAAATAAATAAAATAAATAAAATAAATAAAATAAATAAAATAAATAAAATAAATAAAATAAATAAAATAAATAAAATAAATAAAATAAATAAAATAAATAAAATAAATAAAATAAATAAAATAAATAAAATAAATAAAATAAATAAAATAAATAAAATAAATAAAATAAATAAAATAAATAAAATAAATAAAATAAATAAAATAAATAAAATAAATAAAATAAATAAAATAAATAAAATAAATAAAATAAATAAAATAAATAAAATAAATAAAATAAATAAAATAAATAAAATAAATAAAATAAATAAAATAAATAAAATAAATAAAATAAATAAAATAAATAAAATAAATAAAATAAATAAAATAAATAAAATAAATAAAATAAATAAAATAAATAAAATAAATAAAATAAATAAAATAAATAAAATAAATAAAATAAATAAAATAAATAAAATAAATAAAATAAATAAAATAAATAAAATAAATAAAATAAATAAAATAAATAAAATAAATAAAATAAATAAAATAAATAAAATAAATAAAATAAATAAAATAAATAAAATAAATAAAATAAATAAAATAAATAAAATAAATAAAATAAATAAAATAAATAAAATAAATAAAATAAATAAAATAAATAAAATAAATAAAATAAATAAAATAAATAAAATAAATAAAATAAATAAAATAAATAAAATAAATAAAATAAATAAAATAAATAAAATAAATAAAATAAATAAAATAAATAAAATAAATAAAAAAAGTAAAATAAATAAAATATATAAAATAAATAAAATAAAATTAATAAAACAAGTAAAATAAATAGTGAAACCTCTCACGAGCGGACACCTCTCTTAAGTGGACACCTTTTAACAAATCTATCCATATTTTAAAATTTGAATGAACCTCTATAAAGCGGACACTTTCTTATGTGGACACGCACATAAAATATATATATTTTTTTACCTCTCATAAGTGAACACTTCACTTATGCGGACAACTTTTGATTGACCGTGACTGTCCGCTGTTGAAAGGTATCACTGTAAAATAAATAAAACAAATAAAATTAATAAAATAAGTAAGATAAATAAAAATAATAAAATTAAGAAAATAAAAAAAATAATTAAAATAAATAAAACACGAACATTTTGATTTTTCGAAATATCAGCTAGAAAGCCAAAGATCTATCGCTAAACTTGTAATTACTCATATTAGTTCATTACGTCTAAAAATACTTATATTTGTATATTTTTTCTAAACTGGTCATGTGTAATTTCCAGTAACAAAAAATTAAAATCCAATACAACAATACAATGATTTGAACTCGAATACTTGTTTGGCTCAATACTACTTTGTATATATTCTTTAAAATTCAAAATATAAAAATTTATTTACAAATGACAAATGTTTAATATCAGCTAAACCAAATTTCCTACGAGTGACTATGCGTTACTCAAATTGTCCCCGATTTTCCTATTCCTATTCCATCTGTATGTCCCTCTATCTATCATCCAGCAGCTGTTCATTACATGTTTTCAAAACATCTCTGATAGTTTCCGATTTAAATAAATTTTAAGACAGTTTGGTGTTATGTATCAAATGAGGCTTTAGAAACAAAAATGACCTGACCAACATTATTTTCGGATTGAGATAAATTATATGATTCTCAATTGATGTGGTTTAGGACACATTAGTATTTAAATATATGTAAAACCATTTTGTATTTGTGCTGAATAGTTTTGATAACCATTGTTGCCTTCAAAATATGAATTTCTTTTGATTCTCTCCGCTTTGGTAGCTACGATTTGATAAATTTGCATATATGCTTTTGATTTAGTTCCCATGAACACTGATTTCTTTTTCCTGAAATGTTATTGATTGTTATTAGTCAGAACCAATAATTGGCCTAGACAGAGATTTAGGTTAGCTCGACTTCTGCTTTATTTCCAAACAATTTTGCCTTTAACAGTTTTATGTTTCTAAAAAGATGGTTTAGACGCATTTATTCTATAAAATGAAGAAGATATTTTAAATTTATTTTATGAGCATCTAGGTCAATATTTTTATCCGTTACCAACGAAACAATTTCATTGGCAAACAATAATCTAGTCTTGGCGATTTATGTGCATACATTAGCTGGTAAACATAAGCATAGAATAACTTGTCAACACAGCGTTTTTTGTCACTCAATAGCTTACGATCTTCATCACCCTCCACCCGTTGTACAAATGCAAACTTTTATTGAAACCTCAAACATGATGGCATGATTTCCTAAACACATTTCACACATTATCATTTTAATATGCACATTTTCGGTTTGATCACAGCATATAAAACTTTTGTCAACTAAACCAGAATTATACTACCGCACTTATCATCCATCCAAAAAGGAACAAAACAAAAAGGCCGATCCATCTTAGCCTTTTTTATTGGCGGCAAATCATATGCATACATAATACATAAAATATATGGCACACTTTAGGGGGTCTTAACTCAAAGTAATATGTTGTGGCAAAATACACACTAACTAACCCTTCCCCCCCACACACCAAAAAATCTAAATATTTGTAGATAGTATTTTTGGTGCTGCCTCCTTTCGGCCGTGGTAAGGTCACTACCACCACCAGCCATGACAAAAGGGCGAATTCAACAAAATATGCTCAATCAGCAAAACTAATATACAGTATGATATTAAATACTAAACACATCCTATTTGTCATTTAGTACAAATTTACATAAACTCCAACACCCCCGCAAAACAATGGCGCATTTGCCACGAGATTCGAGGAGGCCGTGGGGGGTACCAGAAAAGGGCAAAGCCACAACAATGATTTCTACATAAAATAAAAAAAGGAAAAATCATAGGGACACAGTGACACACACAACAGTTTTCATTCAAAAGAGCATGACGTGCAGCTAAGGACTTATAGGTCCGGAAAAACTGGAACTCAAAATGTACCCATAGACTAGCCATTCAACTACACACTGACACATGTACACACACACTCGCATACAACAATGATGATAACAACGCGAACTTTGCAATGTCTGAAAGAAAAAACTCAGAAACGTAGAATAAACAAAAAATTGAAGGCAAATCCGTTTTTTTGTGCGGCCGTGTCATTCCATAGAAAGTCTAACCCACACACACACACCCACACTCCTATGCACAAAAGCAATATCAGGCCAAATAGGAAATGACACAGAAATGTAACACTCAGGCCACAACACCATTAACATTCACATTTTTTGCTTCTTTTATGATGAAGAGCTAAACTTTTGTAGCCATCGTCAGAGTAACACATATAAACGCGAACTACGCTCATTTGTTGCGGTTCTTATAGTGTTTGTTTGTTGTTTTTCTTGGTGAGCACTACTAAATGCCATGGGGAGTAGATTAAATTTGTCATCCCATTTGAATGAATTTAATGAAAACATCGATGACAGCCAGTCACCCTAAGACCAGCAACATTTCTAGAATTGTCCTTTGGCAAAATTGGCTGGGATAGAGAAAGTGCTGAACATAAGAATGTTCAAGAGGGGGAATTATGTAGGAAATAAATTTCGTAAAAATGATTTTGTAAAAAGTAGATCAAATTAAGAACCTAAACTTTCAAACTATTTTTTACAAAAAATGAGAGCTGCGAAGTCAATTTCCTTCATCACATAGGTAATGATTGCAGTTCCTTAAGCTCCCACAAAATACCACTAAAATACGCTAAACGTCCAATAATTCGACCAAGAATTTTAAGACAATAATAAAAAAATTGTTTGCAAATCATCATTAGACAAATTTTATTTCTGAGGGGTAGGCACCACGGTTTTCATATATGCTCCTAATTTTCAATCGGCAAACAACAAGGCATTGACCAAAAAATGTTGTCCTATACAATAATTTTTCTATTTCTTTAATTAAATTTTATTTATTGCAAATATTTATTATTTTGTAAACAATAAGAGTTAATGCTGAAAATTTTTAGAAAAATAACGCATACGATTTTTTCCCATTTTTGCTTAAAACAACATAAAGAGTTAATAAAGAGTTAAATCCAACCGAAATGTCCTCTTGTTTTTGATGTTAAGTTTACTTTTGCGGCTCACGTGGATTATATTGTTCCTAAAGCATTTTCACTGCTTGCTTTTGTCAAGAGAAATTGTGCGGAATTTAAAGACCCATATACCGTTAAGCTAGTTTTTACGTCGTTAGTCCGTTCAAGATTGGAATAGGCTTGTTTTATATGGAGTCCTTTTTGTGCTAAATATATTAATAGAATTGAGCGAGTTCAAAAGCGGTTTTTAAAATTTGCTTTACGTTCGATTAAATTTAATGAACCTGAGCCTATTTATATTGATAGATGTAGGCTGATTTCTTTGAAAACTCTTGAAATTAGAAGGAGTCTTCTAGCTCAAGTTTTTCTCTATAAAATTATCAATGGTTTAGTTGACTGTTCAGTGTTGCTTAAAATCATAACTTTTAATGTGCCTTGCCGTACTTTGCGCCAGAACAACCTTTTCTATATACCTTTTTATAGAACTGGTTATGCCGAAAATGAACCTATTGCTCGGGCTTTAAAGGAGTCTAACAGGTTATGTAGTGATTTCGATTATGCTTTAAATATGTTTAATTTTTTAAAGATATTAGATTTAATTTATTTTTAGGATTATTTTTAAGTTGTAGTCTGTAAGGAAGTTTGTATTCCATAGACTGTAAATAAATGAAATGAAAAATATGAATATTAAGTTGAAAGAGATTTCCTTATACTTTTTAAACTGCCAAATTTTCATAATTGCAAAGATAAACTTGGTTTATACCCATTTTTGAAGTTAAAGTTCACGAACTGTGCAACCGGCGCAACAGTCTTCTGATATATCAATCAAAATATATTGTATCAATTTAGATAAAGTCTCATAAAATTAATTGTAAATATGTATTAACGAAAAATCAATAAAGATGAAATAGAAAATTGAAAATTATGTATATATATATATGTTGGTCAAAATATATGTAAGAAAAAAAATAATTTCGAAAGAATACTACGTCTTTTTAATCACCAAGATCCTTGAGCCGAACTATAACATAAACAATTGAAATTGCAAAGTCAAAAATAGATATATCCAATAAAAAACTATTTTATTTTTTCAAAATAAATTGAAATCCAATCCTCATTTTCACTTCCTACATAGTTACGATTTGATGGTGGATGAATGGAAGACTGAACCGTCCTGATGAAAGACAGTAGGTCCTGCCTAGATAGTCTTAGGATTTTTGGCGATATTAAATATATAATTTATAAGGGTTTAGATGACATTTTTAGATGCAACAAACGAAATGACAAACTTAATACTCAATTCATCGTATGACGGAGAGAGTTGAAAACAACCCTTAGAAATTGTAGAAAAACAATGTTTGCTTGTGCTCAGTTTAAAAATTTTAGTGCTGGTACTTATGTCGTAGCTACCCGGGAACTATCAATATTTATATTTATGGCGAAACTGTTCAGGATTGACTTTGCCTAAATATTTTGCAAAGAATTTCGCATCATCTTGTCTAAAATATTGGGGAGGATGATCACAGATTTTCGTCTATTTCTCAATTCGATGCGCACTGTATGAGATACAGGTCTTCCAAGTTTTCAAATTTTCACGCCTTCATGTCCAAAAAGTCGATATTGATCACTTATATTCTCGATTATTGATTTTAAGTTTTCCAACGAATTTCAAACCCTTCGCGGCAAAAATATCCGTCTGTAGGGGGTTAATCACAGATACATTGATTAAAAATGTAGCAGAAAGAAGTACCAAACATTTTAGTGAATGCCGGCATTTAATAATCCTTTGAAATTTCTTCTACTGATTCGTAATGTTAAATACGTAATCCCACATATACAGTCAATCTGCCCTTCTGTCTAAACCTAGCCATATAAAATGTACATTAGTAGGTGAATGCATTGAGGAGATGTCCAGACAGACTTGTTTGTCTGAAATCACTTTTTTTGGGAACGAACGAGTTGGCGAGGATGCGATCTACTTTAAGTACCCTCGCTACGGAATTGGTTCCAACACCGATATGGTCTATTAAAAGCCAAATATCCAGACGTTTGTCTGGCCTCAATAGAAAAAAAAACGTACCAGACACCTTCTAAAACAAAATAAAAGGAAAGTATTAGCACTGTGATTAGTGCTGACTGGCCAGTGACCAATTGGAAACCATGCGCGATGAATGAAAATGCAATTCAATGATCGAGTCGAGCATTTCTAATGTGACTGTCCAGCGCTCTTGGCAAGCAATTACTATACAACATTAACGAGATACCGGAAATTGACATTAGAGATCTAATAATTAGAAATCTAATATTTCAAGCTGGATACAACAGACCTTTCCGAGTGGTATAGCCCATTCAATACAGAGCCTTAAGTCACTACTTGACGCTGCTGTGAGAGCGGTCACCAACTAATGCTAAAAACAGAATGACATATATTTAGTAAATTTTTGGTGAGATTTCAACAAAAAGTTATTGAAAAACTAACAGCTTCAGTCCAAGATGAACGTTACATATATTATCCATTTAAATTTAAAAAGGTTTCAACATGATTTCGCTTGTCTTATAAAAACATGCTGATTACTACATTTTAAGTTATATTTAGGTAGATAAAAGGATCTGAAAGAAACTTACACATATCATGGTCGCATGTTAATAAAAATCCTATATGTGGAAGATTTGATGAAAAAGTTCCTACGGAAAAATAAAGTTCTAAATGTAATTTTCACATCACTTGATTATATATTTTTCCAAATTCTCACTATTAAAACGATTCCCATTTTTGTTTTTTTTTTGCGCTTTAATAAAATAGGTTTTATTATATTCAAATAACTACAAAAATATCCATATTTTACATCAAAAACTACATTTGAATATAAAAATGCCCTGGATCTAACCCAAATGTATGAAGGGCCCCATGTGATATGTCATGAACATGTCCGAAGTCTGTTCTATACTACCAGTTTAAAACCAGTCTCATAGTACATATCTTGGACCATACTTCAACAGATATGCCCTAGGATTGGTCTCAAAGAACATGACCTGTAACTGGTCTCATAGGAAATGACCTGGAATCGGTTCCAAAGAATATGACTTGGACCGCACCTCAAGAGACAAGTACCATGGTTTTTGTGTTAAAATCTTAAATCCGATCTCGAACACCATGAATTGTACCACACTCCATTTGAAAATAAATTATCTAAATTGTTGTAATAGTTGGGCTTAACTGCATGGAGGTAGCAATAATGCTTACACAGAGATCTCTCAGATATAATTTTTAACGAATGTGTTCGATATTTACACAATTCTCCTCTATTTTTATTTATATACCGCAATTATCGTATTATATGTATAAAAAATATAATACTTTTTTTAATATACATAAGAAATGAGATGTAAATTGACTATTTTTTCATACTTTGGGACCAGTTCTGTGATATATTCATTATAGACCTATCCCAGAATAGGTACGTTTATAGCAGGAGATGATGATATTCTTTATTTAAAAAAATATGAGACATATATATATATATATATATATATATATATATATATATATATATATATATATATAGATATATATATGTATCAATTAAATTCTCCTCATTTGAAATTTTGCACATATCTGTATGCGAAAGTCGAAAATTTTAACGATTTTTTTAGTTTTCGAAACTTAACAACCTGTAAACCAATTTAAACATTTAATATTAATATAATCAGATTGGTTCTATAAAGCTATAGACTTTTAAAAGTTCTAGGTTCAAATGCAAAATTAGTAGTATTTACCGACGAGAAAAATTAATACAAATTACGAATATTTTCAAAACTTCAACCCAATGTTTGGGGGAACTTTTTTGACGACAGAGAAAATCCAAGATTTTCTTGGATTATTTCTTTCTTTTTTTCAATTTTTTTTCCATTTTGCTAGGTTGGATTTTAAATTTTGAAACATATAAAAAAGTATTATAGATAATTACACTAGTCAACAGTCAAAATGTACTCGGGATGCGATAATTTTTTCTGTGTAGATAACCTTGACATGAGCTCGAAAAACGCAATAAAAAATTTTTTTTCGTTTGGTTTTTGTTTTATTTTTTTTTTAAATTTAAAAAATTTTTTTTGGTTAATTTGTTTCTTCCGGCATAACTCGGGAACCACTAGCCCGATTTAATTGAATTAAATTTTAAAAAATTTAAAATTACAATTCCCTTAATCTGTTCATATATTGTTTTCCTATACAAGCAACAGTTTCCAAGTTAAAAATGAATATATAAAGGAAAAAACTTATTTTTTGCCTAAAGATTTAATTTTTTTTTTTTTAAATCCATAAAAAATCCAAAATGAAAAAAAATGTCAAATCTTATTACTTTTACGTAAAGTCACATAACCTATGAGCAAAATGAGACAAAGATCATGAAAATCGATGCACGCGTTTCGCTTTTATTCGCAATTGAGTAAAGGTATGAATTTCAAAAATTTAAAAAATTTTTTTTGGTTAATTTGTTTCGTCCGGCATAACTCGGGAACCACTAGCCCGATTTAATTGAATTAAATTTTAAAAAATTTAAAATTACAATTCCCTTAATCTGTTCATATATACAAGCAACAGTTTCCAAGTTAAAAATGAATATATAAAGGAAAAAACTTATTTTTTGCCTAAAGATTTAATTTTTTTTTTTAAATTCATAAAAAATCCAAAATGAAAAAAAATGTCAAATCTTATTACTTTTACGTAAAGTCACATAACCTATGAGCAAAATGAGACAAAGATCATGAAAATCAATGCACGCGTTTCGCTTTTATTCGCAATTGAGTAAAGGTATGAATTTCAAAAATTTGCTCGACATATGCACAACTTTGTCTATGGTAAGGTTTTTTCTTTTTTATTAAATTAAAATTTGTTGGGTGACAAAAATATATGACTTTAAATTAAAAAACAATTCGATATATGTACAAGAAATTATCCTAAGGATATCAACATTAATTAATTATAAAAAAGTTTAAAAAAAAAATATCTAAACACAAAAATAAAAACCTTCAAATTAAAAATAATTATGTGCTTTTGTCTTTCTTTTATATTGTTGTGGGTCTGTTTCTCTTATCAGGAACCAGATATAGTCCCCCATCATAGCTTCGTTCCAAAATCCTTGATATCGGTGCTCAATTTCTTTCATTTGCTGATGAAAACGCTCACCATGCTCGTCACTCACATCGCCCAGGTTGTCCGGAAAGAAGTCCAAGTGCGAGTGTAGAAAATGTATCTTAAGCGACATATTTGCTCTAATTTTTTTATAATTTTGGAGTAGTTGTTCGACGATCTCTCTGTAATTTGAGCTTTTGTTGTTTCCAAAAAATCCGGAAACAATTTGCCGAAATGAGTTCCAAGCTGCAGCTTCATTTGGTGATAAAATGTGCTCAAACTGTTGGTCTTGCAACAACTTTTTAATTTGCGGACCGTCGAAAACGCCTTCCTTAATCTTTGCCGATGAAAGGTGAGGAAAAATGGTTTTTAAATAGGCGAACGCTTCGCCATCTTTGTTGATAGCTTTCACGAAGTTTTTTATGAGTCCGAGCTTTATGTGAAGAGGTGGGAGAAAAACATTTTCCTTTTTTATGAGTGGTGTATATTTCACGTTGTCGCTGCCGGGGATGAAGTTAACTCTTTCTGTCCAACTCCTCCTGGTGTAATGATGTTGACGATCGCGGCTGTCCCAAAGGCAGAGAAAACAACAGTACTTTGTGAATCCACCTTGTAATCCACAAAGGATACCGATAACCTTAAGGTCGGCACAAACTTTCCAATCGTGCCTCTCATAGTTAAGGCACTTTAGTAGATTGTCCATGACTTCGTATGTTTCCTTGGTGTCAACGGCATGAGCAATTGGAATCGAAGGTTTCTCGTTGCCGTTGTGCAGTAAAATTGCTTTAAGGCTCTGCTTGTTGCTGTCGATGAAAAGACGCCACTCTCCTGGATCGTAAGAGTACCCGAGTTCACCAAATAATCCGGGAATGTCCTTACAAAAACAGATGTTGTCTTTTTTTGTGTAGTACCTTGCGTATGGTTCATGACGCTTCCTGTAGATTGTTGTCACCACACCAGGAGCCAAGAAACCGAACTGTTGCATGCGCGATGCATGCAATTCTGCATCTTCCTTGGAGAGTTTCAATTCTCTAACCCAATCGTTCAGTTCTGCTTGGGAACATAAGCGTTGACCTCCATGCAATGTATATGTTGACTCGCATTCTGATGTGGTTTCTACTGTCTCCGGATCTGATGTTGGATGTATCGCCTCATTATTAGATGCCCATCTTGAAACGGGCGGTTGCGGGTCCACTGGTTCTTCGGAAAATGGCACTGGAAAATTCACTGTTGAAACAGCAGCGTAAGTCCATCGTATATTTTTTCCCACGCCTGTGTTTTTGCTAAGACAGAAGTAGCAATCTGTTACATGGCAAAGCGGAGCTCTCCAAAGCATTGGCATGATGATTCTCGGCTGTCGTCTGAAAGAATTTCAATAATAAGTTATATATGTTCTTGAATTTCGTAATCTACACTTACCTTGAGTCAGCTAGCTGTACGTAGCACCTTGGACATAGAGCACTTGGTGTCCACCGCTCATCTATGTTTGAGACCTTTAAATTGAAGCTCTCTTCAAATGAATCTCTCAATTTAGGTGAAAAACAACGCTTGTTTTTTTCAGAAACGTATTCTCCGCACATGTAACAAAAATTACTTGGATTGGTATTGCATTCAAATCCTCGCGAACGTTTGCTCATTTTAACTATCGCGTTCGTCGACACTTGTTGAATGAGTAAAATCGATCAATGAAGACCTATTTATACTGTGTATTGTTTAGTATTTTACTGACAGGTACTTATAAATGGGTGTATATTTTTTTACGGTGGCTACATACCTGTTTCACCATGTGTGAGTCTTAAATTTTCCGAATAATGACCACCCTTAAATGTGGGTTGCATTTCTGTAAAAAAATCATACAGGTAGCCAACGGAAAACCCAAATAATGAAAAAAGTCCCCTTTCCTTTTTTCCTTTTAATTGTTCACGCACATTTATTAGCGTTTATTACTTTGCTTACGCAATCATAAAAATTAAATAACCCTTTGTTTATTCCGTTTTGTTAATTCTGAGAATCAAAAAAAAAGAAAAAACCTTACCATAGACAAAGTTGTGCATATGTCGAGCAAATTTTTGAAATTCATACCTTTACTCAATTGCGAATAAAAGCGAAACGCGTGCATCGATTTTCATGATCTTTGTCTCATTTTGCTCATAGGTTATGTGACTTTACGTAAAAGTAATAAGATTTGACATTTTTTTTCATTTTGGATTTTTTATGGATTTAAAAAAAAAAAATTAAATCTTTAGGCAAAAAATAAGTTTTTTCCTTTATATATTCATTTTTAACTTGGAAACTGTTGCTTGTATAGGAAAACAATATATGAACAGATTAAGGGAATTGTAATTTTAAATTTTTTAAAATTTAATTCAATTAAATCGGGCTAGTGGTTCCCGAGTTATGCCGGACGAAACAAATTAACCAAAAAAAAATTTTTTAAATTTAAAAAAAAAAAAAAAAACAAAAACCAAACGAAAAAAAAATTTTATTGCGTTTTTCGAGCTCATGTCAAGGTTATCTACACAGAAAAAATTATCGCATCCGGAGTACATGAAATTTTTTTCATTTTGTTGAGTAGTGTTATAATTATTTTGCGAAACAAGGCCATAGTGTAGTTCTTAATAACTTCCACTCCGGCGTGAAGTACAACTCCATAAAATTAAAATTTTTAAAGCTCACGATCCACCAGAAAAATATTCCTCTCTGTCGAACTTAACTCCCTATAGCAGACTTGCTCTTCTGTTCATGCCGAACAAACGCAATTGTGATTCATGTGGCTGTCATCTTTGTTTGTTTTTTCTGTTTGGCTGTAAAACGGTTTTTATGAGAGCTGACTCCTTTTTTGCAGTATTTCATACTACTATTCTACGTTGGGGCATCTCATCTACACTTTCGAAACAAACAAAAAGCCAAACCCAAAACCCCAAAAAACGAAGTCAATGTATTGTATTGTTATAAAGTTGCGCCATTTAATGCGACATAAACCCAAACGCGCAACAAAACGTAACAGCGGACGACAGGCAAGACCGACAAAGGGCAGAAAAATATGAAATTGCAAGAAAAAAAAAAACGAAAAACATAAAAAAAATCGAAACGTAACGAAGCAAAAATAAATAATAATAAAGAAGAAATGTTAGAAAGCGAAGCCATTGTCTACTATCCACAGCGAGGAGGAAGGCGTAAAGCCACACCAACCAGACTAGCCAGCCAGTGAACCATCAAGTAGAGTAGTTGTCGTCGTCGTCACACAAGAACAATGGGAAGTTTGTCCTCGAGCTATAAAACCTTTAAACCAACATAATAATGGTGGTGGTGACCAACTTTGACTTTAACAAAAGACACAATAATAATAATAATAACAACAACTACAACAATAACAATGGCCAGCAGAAGACACAATTGTGATTTGCATATACATACATACATACCCTCAACACACTGTCAAAGTGAACTGGACACAGGGAGTATTCTTCCCAGACCGGCCTGGTCTGACCGCTCATTCATCCAACATTTGTGCTACTTACAATTACGTACCACAAAGAACGAAAATGAAACAAACAAAAAATGTCAAACAAAGGAGCCATGAATGAGAATTAAGATAAATTTAATTTGCATTGCGAATAAATTTCATTTTAAAGGTAGACAAGTGGCGAGTACTAGGACTATGTGTGTCATTTGCGAGGGTAGAGAGTTGAAAGTTGTACGCCGAGGGGAATTTAACCGGAACTTAGATCTTTCAGAGAGAAAGTTTGCTGTTCCATAACTCCTCAAATGTCACACCGGGAAATTGTTCTTCGTAGAGCAACAATTTCCATAAAACTTTTCACTCCCGCCCTCGCATTCTCAGATATTTTGACATACTTGCCAGGCCTTTTGCGTAGTTTTCTGAAATCAATGCGAAAAATAATAACTACTTTATGCCCCCGTACCAAGCCCCTTCCCTCCAACAATACATACACCAGTTTTCCATTTATTACCATTTCCTCCCATTGATAGTTATTTGCTTTTTGTGTGTGCTCATCATTTTATTTTACCTTTCATCTTGTGTAACTGAGTTTCGTCGTTTGATCACTCAAAAGGTTCGTTTCATTTTCGCAGGAAAGTAGGTTGCCCTGGGTACATTAATGGTGGCACGACGAGATACTCTGAGTCTGTTGTTGTTGTTGTTGTTGCTGTGGTGGCACAATTAACTTAAGTAATTGCCAAAAAGGAGTCGGGCCAAAGAGGTACTGCTGCTTTTGTGTAAATATGCTTTTATTCTTTTAATAATATTCCTCGGAAAAGCCAACAAAAATGAATATTTTTCCGGGTATTCAAATGGTGGGGTGTTTCGAATTCATGACGTTGTTGTTGTTCATAAAGGAGGATGGAGTGACAAATTTTGGTTGGAATAGTTTTCCCATATAACTTATTTAATTTTTAATTTAAATTTATTTTTCTTACAAAATAATAAAATATCTGTAGATTTTTTAAATTTATGTGTAAGAGTTGAGCTCTTTCAAGAACATTTCCCATGACACGAATCAGAGTATCAGGCAGCAACGCTCTTATTTCGGCTCGAATATTCTTTTTCAGCTGTTCAAGGGTTCTATTGATATACACCCTCTCTTTTAAATATCCCCAAAAGAAATAATCAGGTGCTGTTAAATCCGGCGAACGGGCCGGCCAATTGAATGCTGAATTTTTGGAAATTAAACGTTCAAAATAAAATTCTATGATTTAGGTTCGTTGGATAACGTTGTAACTTTCCATGATTAATCTTCCAGATATATTTTACAAGTCCTAAAAGGAAATAGGGGAAAAATTAAATTAGAAAAGTTATTAATTTTTCAAATCCCTTCGCAACAACAACAACGCACCCTGTAGTGTGAATTGTATAAACTACCAACCAATTGTTTGACTTGTTTGTTTGTTTCATGAGAAGCCATCACACAAATATTGTCTCTTCTATCCGATTTGGATGACATTTTCTAATTATGTTCTTTTCTGTATGGCATTTCACGATTTTCGAAAAATAAGATATTGTAGACACTAGGGTGGATCGAAAATAAAGTGTTTTGTCATGAGGTATTTTAAAAAAAATTTAACTTTTTGTGGTATGATTTACTAAGTTTAAGCAAATTTCTTTTAGTTTTTCAGAAAATTGTCAAATTTCTAAAAAATATATTTTTTAGTATACCCTCCACTAGGGTATACTAAAAAATTTGGCGCAACGCCTTATACATTAACTACATTAACATCTGTGGTGAATACAAATTTCGCTCCCGCTCTATAAGCCACATTATTTATCTGATGTTGATCAACTTGGACACAACACCTTACATTTTAACTAAAAACTTCTATAATGGGCCAAATCGGTTCAGATTTCTATATAACATCCATAAAATGTTTCTCCTGACTGGACTTTTCGGCCCTAGAAAGCGCATATTTTAAAAGATTTTAAACTGAACACGTAGTATTTCACCTGTATGTAGGTTACATTGGTAAATTGGATCTGATAAAGGACACATGCCAAAATCATCACCGATTAGAAGGCCCCGCACGACTTTAGCCTATCTTTATTTGTCTTTACCTTATTAATAATTTTTGTTATTTCATTAAATTAATTTTAATTATTAATTGCTAAGAATGTCAGTAAAACGCTCCATAAGTTTCATGATGGTGTTCCTGATGTTTACTCTCAAATAAATATAAACGTGATTGCTTGGAATAAAACATATTTAATATAAATAATTAAAATAACTTACAAAAAGTTATGGATCATTATACGTTGACCCAAAATATTTCGGCATTATCACTGACCATTATTTCTATGAAATATTTTTAATTCTGACATAAGACACGTTTGTAATTGTGTTAGAGTGAGTACCTAGTACACCATCATGAAATTTATCGAGCGTCTTACTGGCACTATTAGTTATTAATAAAGTTTATTTAAAAAAATCCATATACATAATACGACTATATTTTATGTTTATGAAATTAATAATAAAATAAATAACAAAAAATATATATATTTTTTAAATTTGTCAAATTTCTGAAAAACTGGGAGAAATTAGCTTGAATTTAGTAAACAAATTATATTTGTTTCTCAACCACAAAAATGTTGAAATTTTTTTAAAATTATCTTAATTTATTTCCTATCAACTCTAGTGTGTATAATTTTACACACATCTACTAAATCGGTTATGTATGCTCTAAAATGGATAAATTACAATTTTTTTTAGTAATTTTAAGCCATTTTTGTCAGGGTAAATGTTTACAATCTGTTTAAACTCAAAACATTTGATTGACTTATAGTTTCTTTGGAGTTTTCTTTGTTTTTGTAACTTCTTTTAATAAACTAGTGAAAAATTATTGTTCTGATGATTTTTCACTGAAATTCTGGTCGATTTTGAAAAAATAAAATAGAAAAAGTTTATAAAAAATATAAGCCATCATTTCAACACTTCAAAACTCACACAGCCCCTAAAAAATAAATGGATTAATGCAATCATCTCGTAAATCAAAATAAAATAAATAAACTGTAAATACTTTAAAACCCTAACGCAACTATACCATAAGACATTAATATTTTAGAAGTAATTGAAATTGCCTTCAAAACAAGGCACATTAAAATTGGTAAAGTGTTTCAGGAGTTACCAGTGATTGAATGAAAACACATTTTTGAAAAATCTTATTTTTTTCTCCGTTAAATTGGCCATAACTCGTGAAAAACATTCTAATTTTTTTCCAAAAAACGTATACTATATTTTTATGAGAAGAATGCATACTTTCAAAACAATCGCAGCTATCGAGGTCAAAAATCGTACTGCTTAACATGGGAAGACTTTTATATATTTGATACGCAAACACCCTCTCCGTATTGGCAACAATCGGCAGACTTCTTGTATTCAATGATTACATCAATTTACTTTATTATAAACTATAAATTTACTATTTCTATTCTCGCGTAAAACATGCTGAAAGCCAAACTTTAAAATGAAACAGTGAACTAATCTAAAATTTTGTATAATACTAAAGACCACTTCAGTAGATTCTATATTCTATAAATTAAAGAAACCCCAAATACGTTTCATCGTTTATGAGATATATGCCGATAAAATAACCTTATGTTGTTGAAAAGTCGCTGCGAAGCCCCTTGAGAAGCCCTTTGGCAGGGTGGAAATCATGATAGTGGTAGTCTGCAGCCAAGTAATAAATGTCACCATGCCATTTGTAAATAAATTTGCATTCTATTAAATATAGATGCAAAATGGTCTTGAGCCTGGACAATATCCCACTTCAAATCAAATAAGCTTAAACTTCATACTATTTTAATATTTATGCAGTTTAAATGTTGCAATATTTTGTCGAAACCTATTAAAATGTTGATAATTCTTCATATCATAAAGGCAGATAGAAAGTTGAAAAGTTGAGAATATATGACATAGCTAAGCAAAGGGCTTTGCACAATTATATTTTTAAATTAATCAGGTGGCCTCATGTTCAATGCTCATTCAATGAACTATTTTCATGTAGATGTCTGTCTTCAATGTATTCCCCGTGGAATACTGGAAAACAACTAACATTAATTAAACAATACAGTCAACAAAATCAATTCAATATCTATTATACATTCTTTGGTCTAATTTTCTTAACATATCTTGTCGGCATTTATTTACACGTATCACACAGCAATTTCTTACTTCAAGCTGTAGATTCATTGAGAATAAAATTAATTTCCTTTCTTTACAAACCCAAAGATTATGCTATGCAAATTATTTTACATTGTATATTTTCTACAAACCCATTGAGAAATATAAACACTCAATATCAGAATCAAACATTAAAAGATAAACGATAAAAACCTTAGCATACTTTTCGGCTTATACGATTTCGATAAACGATAAACGTATTGAGATCACAATTGATTTCTGTTATTTCAGTCTTGACTTCTCACCAAAGTCGTCTTTGTGGCAGAGTATTTATGTACCAGCCGATAGTCAACAATACATACTATACATAAGCAAACATTAAACAACGAACAAAAATGACACAGCAGCATACTTTTAGGCTTATAAACGTTGCTTTCATCGTTTGTTTGGGTCTCAACTGTTCCCTCCCGCCATTATCGTGTCATCCATCGGCCATTAATAACATGATAAACTGCGGGCAATCACAGCAGAGTGAGAGAGAGGGACAGTGGTTGTTATAAAATATGTAAGAGCGTCGCCATTATTGTATACATTATTAATTCATAAAAATTACTATGTATCCTTGAAATTAAAATACTCTATACCATAAGGGTCATTTAATTTATGTCAAGAATAATATATTATTCATAAGTCTGTGGTATTCAATAAAAGCTTTCCCCCCCAAACCCTCTGTGCTTTGTCTGATTGCCCTGTGTGACCAAAGGGACCGGACCGTACATGCATCTCCATCTCCCCTACTGTGTGTGGCGACTCCTCTGATATTTTTGTAAATATTCTTTAGACGTCTTCTGATAGTCGCATAAGGATGTTCGTTCGTATGTGTATGTACCACGAACAAGAGAATTTGCATGGACATTGTGTGTATGTAGTATGCAGGGATTTTTAATAGCCCTGGTCCCTTTGTATCTCGTGCTCTGTGCAGTCTTGCCATAATGTATATCACAAAGTAATATCAGTTGTAGCTACAACGGCATGCTGCTGTTACTGGTGCTAGTAACGTCCTGGACTTTCTCTCGATGCTGTTTATCATTCTGCTAGGTAGGCTCATTAACGAAGGGATAATAATTAAGGACACATTACATGTGCAATTAAATGAAAAAATAATGACAACTATATTGAAATCTTTATGGAAAAATATTTAATGCATAATAAATTTATTGAAGTAATAAAAATTCCATTAAGCGGAAGATTTTGAACTTTCGAAAAGGAAGTTGAATAGGTTTTTAATTATACCCTCACTCTACAGAGTAGGAGGGTACATATCATTTGAGACAGAAAAAAAGTGTAACGCATTGAAGGAGTGACTTAAGTCCCGAAGTATGTTTAGACCAAATCCGTTTCACGAGCCATGTTTGAGCCATGTCCGTTCGTTTGCTGTCTGTCTGGCTGGTGTACACATATAACTCTCGAAATATTTAATAGAATGCAAATTTATTTACAAATGGCATGGTGACATTTATTACTTGGCTGCAGACTACCATGATCATGATTTCGACCATGTCAAAAGTCTTTTCAAGTGTCTTCGCAGAGACTTTTCAACATCAAACCCGGCCTCTATAAGGAGATGATTCTCACAATCAAACGAGAAGCAAACTCCAACAGTACATCCAACAGAAATCACGCAAAACTATGTAAAATTAAAGCAGTTATAACTTCTATTCTGATGATCGGAATACTGTGAAATTTGATATTTAGCATGCATTTTGATATTTAGATAATGATTTTATAGTTGTTATATTCGCGTAGAATATGGGCGCGGTATGGCAACCCCTTCTGGTACCTCCGACAAAATTGTCTATATCCTACGTAATATTAAATCCTTCATAACTTCTATATTGGTACACGTTTTTACAATTATTTTATAAATGTGGAAGCTGGGACCATGTGACACGAACCTCATAGTACCTTCCACACTTCCGTATATATGTTCTCTGAGAGTGAGGGTATATATAGGGGCCGCCATCTAACGTTTTTATTTTCAACTATTCAACCGTTGGACTATTATTTGTGGGGTGCCCTCAGCAGCCATTTGAATGAAATTATTTTCCTTTATTAACCGGAAGGATTGTACTTTCAAATAAAAAAAGAAATTTGAGAAAATATTCAGTAGTTTTTTATAGCATTTTCAAAAAAAAGTTGAAATATGTGGTCTATAGAGCGGAAAAAGTAAATCATCGGAGACATTGGTATGGGAGCTATATAAGGGTCCGCCATCTAACGTTTTTTTTTAAACTATTCAACCATTGGACTATTATTTGTGGGGTGTCCGAGGCAGCCATTTGAATGAAATTATTTTCCATTATTAACCGGAAGGATTGTACTTTCAAATAAATTTGAGAAAATATTCAGTAGTTTTTTATAGCATTAAAAAAAGTTATTTTGCGATATAAGTCGGTTTAGCCGACTGAAGCTTTCTTACTTGTTGTACCCTCCACTAGCGTATTATGTCTTTATGCATTTGTTTGAAACATTCAAAAGGAAGCGAGATAGACCCGTTGTTATGTATACCGATCGACTTAGAATCACTTTTTGAATAGATTTAGCCACGTCCATCTGTATGTCCGTCTGTCCGACCATCTATTCTTGTAATCAAAGTACAGGTCACAATCCTAACAAAAATTGTCACGAGTGAGTTTTGCGCTTCAAGGACGAACCCTTTTTAATTTGAAGCAAATCAGATTTAGATATAGTCCCCATACACATGTCGCCCCCGATTTGATTTTTTCCGCTCTAGAAACCACATTTTTTAACAGATTTGCTTCAAATTAGGCACAGTATCTTATAATTGAACTAGAAACACCTGTGGTGAAATTGGGCTAGATCGGTTCAGATTTAGATATAGCTCTCATACAAATTTCGCTTCCGATTTTAATTTTTCCCCTCTAGAATCCACATATTTTAACAGATTTTCTTAAAATTTGGCACAAAACCTTATATTTGAACTGGAAAAATCTGTGGCGAGAGTTGGTCAGATCGGTTCAGATTTAGATATAGCTCTCATACAATTTTCGGCCTCCATTTAACTTTTTGTCCTCTAGAGAACACATATTTTGACTGGAAACATTACGGTGAAAGTGGGTCGATATGGTGCCCATGTCGCTCCCGATATGTCTTTTTCCACTTTAGAAACCATATAACCGACGTTCTTAAAATTTGGAAAAATACATTATATTTCAACCAGAAAAAGCTATAGTGAAAGTGGGCCACATATTTTCAGGATTTAATACAACAATCATACAAATGTGCTTTCCGATATAACTCAAATGAAAATTTATATTGTGAAAGTGTGTTACATCAGTTCATTATATAGGACACATCCAAAAATAGTTCCCGATTGCATTTTTTTCACTGAATTCATTTGTAATGGGGAAAAAAGTGGAGGGTATCATATAGTCGGCCTTCAAGAAGCCTCACTACTAGGAACGATTTCCCGGGATTCTCGGCTATTATCTTACCCGAGTTCCAGGAAGTCGGGAATTCGCGTAAAATGATATTCCTTAAACCTATTAGACGAATATAATAATCACCCCTATCGCGAATAAAATTTCCCTGGGAATTAATTGTTCCCTTAAATT
The DNA here is from genome assembly GCA_947397865.1 of Polietes domitor. Classification (NCBI taxonomy): domain Eukaryota; kingdom Metazoa; phylum Arthropoda; class Insecta; order Diptera; family Muscidae; genus Polietes; species Polietes domitor. The sequence goes on from OX377620.1 coordinate 64,419,910, forward strand.
TCCAATCGAGATTTATGATCATTTTTTCAGGACTCTTCTGTTGTCTTACTTCGATTTTATTGTCTTATTTCTATAACAACACAATGAAGTGAAACCAAGTCCTGGGTTATATTCATATCACCATTTTACACCTACAGGGGAATAGAAAATTCCACGTGAATTAATTCCGTTTATATTAGCGATAAGGGTGAATATATATATAGAAGGCATGATCTGATGTATTGTCCAAAAATAAATATATTTATTCCAATTTGTAGAGTTTTATTGGTCACGGAACCCTGCGCACACGTTCATCAAATTTCAGAATTCTGAAATAACTAATCGCTATAGCTTTAATTATTTTTCTATTTTTATATTCACCGGGAATTCCCGGGATATGATGAAATATTTTCCTGTTTCCCGGGAATTCCAAAAGTCCAGGAAGAAGAAACCTTATCCGTAGCTTCTCTTCAAATAAACCTTGTTGTCTACGTTAGGATACCAGCTCTTAGAAAATAGAAAAAATTTTGGTATCAATGAAAAAAAAAATCATGATTGTTCAAAAAAGATCATGACTTTTACATTCTACTCAAAAAATAGAACAAAATATTTGTCAGTTATTTTTCTGATTTCTTTTTTTCAGTTGTTGGCGACTGTTCTTAAAACACTGCATCTATGTGAATCTGATATTCAGAAGATTTGTAGCCCTAATGTTTAATGACAAAATGATAATACAAATACTAAAGGTTACTTCTACAAAAATTGGAATTTTAGTACAAATTAAAAAATATACATATTTTGAATATACTCTTCAAGTTTAGAACTCCAATATACATGAGAAAATGTTTTACACAGTCTTTCAACGATTTTGTTCAATGACTTTCTTGAAAGATTTGAATTTTAAGGCGACTGATCTTCCGGAGAGCTAACGTCATCCTTGTGCTCCTCAACGCTTCTCATTATTAGACTTTTAAACATTTTAAATATCATGTGCTTATATAAGCGAGCAAACAACAAAACTACCAATAATTATGTCTACCCTCCGTGCGAATAGCAGAACAGCCTAAAACCGGCAAAAAGAATGTTCATCATCTAGAACAAAGGACACAAAGCTGTCGTCGTATTTAATTCCACTCTGTCTCCACGTCTCGATCTACATATGTTGTTTCACCGCTTTGCCGTAAATGTCAACGTATCTGGCGCTTCTATTTGCCTGTCTTTCCTTAACGACTTGACAATAATGGGAGCATAAAATACTTGTGATTTATATACCTGTCCGTCTTACACTACTTCCATATATGTATGTACCTACGTATGTGTGTATATGAACACTCGTATTTGAGCTTCCTGTTCTTCAGCATCTTGTAATCGCTTACAACACTTTGAACAAACGATACGATAACTGCTCAGATTACTATCATTGTTAGCACTGCTGTTGTTGTTGGTGTCGCCATCGCCCTAGTCATCGTCGTCGTGTTCATCTTCTGCTTCTGATTCTGATGCTGCTAAATTACAATAATTTCCATATGTCTTAAACAACAACTACTTCTATCCACTTTTGTGACACCAGCAACAACAATAGGCTGATATTCTTAACATATGAACCTACGATAACTGCTAAATACACTCATATGTATGAGTAAGAATGTACATACAGTCATATAGATATATGCAGATATCGTATACATCTATATATACTCCAAATATGATAAACAATAGAAATGAACAACAACAGCAATACAATAGAAGGCACTCACATGGAATTGAGTGCGTAACACAGCGAGAGCGATGTCCTTATTTAACAAATAATTGTGCATGAATAACAGGAACACAAGAAGCAATTCAGAAAAAATGCCTAAGACAGGAAAAACAGGACAATAAAAGGCAGCCGGGAATGGGAGGACCTGGTGCGGACTGTGGTGTGAGAACTTAAGTAAAGATTGTAGCTGGAGAAATTACAAAGTCAACCACCAGTCTGTCATAAACTTAGTAGGTCATAGGCATTAGAGGGGGTCATGAAAACATATTGTTACTGTTACACTCAGAAAAATTGTGTAGCTAATGTCAGGAAACTCTTGAAATCTTTGAAATCAGGACGAAATTATTAAGCAACGTACCTTATTCATCACCTATTGTTAAAGATAAAGAGAAGAAGTGGCAATTCCTGAGGTAGTTGGGTATTTTTATATTAATCATTATAAAGTACTCACAGTTACCGAAGCTCTTAAATATCACTGGAAAAATAGCGCATTATGTGGGAAATATGGTGAGAAATATAGAGACCTTTTCTAGAATTACACTATGCAATAAACAAACTAAAAAATCAGACATTTCTTAAAAAAATCGAAAAAATAAAAAAACATTTTTCTCATTTTTTTGAGATCGTTCCTAAGCCTAAGGGAAATTTGCAAGATTTTTAGCCATCATAAGTACCTTTAATTAAACAGGTACTTATAATTCGAAAAAATTAGTAAATAATAAAAAAATTAATCTACTAAAAATGTCGTGTTTTAGTTTAGAAAGCCAAAATTCATAAGCAAATATTATTCAAAGCCTATCGGCAAAATTATTCTTGCATAGCGTTATTTGTAGTTCTTCGCTAGGCCTGCAACCGCTTTCAAAGTTCAATATGTTCAAACTAGCTAGTTGAACTCACTCTTGCCAAATATATTTTCTTTTCCAAAGTATATTTTATTCAAAAAGTTCATTTGGCTAAGCCAACTTATATAAACACTCAACTTCAGTGTCCAAATTTTAAAAAAATCAAAGTCATAGAGGATTTAAAACAACGAAATATATATTTTAATTGTCCTGAAATTCTAGAGAAATTTCTGGTTTCTAGTTTCTGGTTAAAATCGTCCTCCCCATTTTTATACCCTCCACCACCAGGTTGGGTGTATACCAAATTTGTCATTCCATTTGTAACACCTTGAAATATCGACCTGAGACCCTATAAAGTATAAATATTCTTCATCGCCATAAAATTCTAAGACGATTTAGCCATATCCGTTCGTCTGTTGAAAGCACGCTAGCATCTAAACGAAAGAAGCAAGGACGTCCATATTTTCCATAAATGTGTCTTATAGTCATAGATCGGTCGGAATTGAAACTGGGCGAAATCGGTCCAAAGTGAAAATTCTTTTCCTCACAAGGACTGAAAATACCCATAATAAACCCTAATATTTGAAAGAATTTTTTCAATATGTCTGCTTGTACATACTTACTTGATATTGGGTATGGGCATTCCCCATATAACAAAAACGTGCACCATAAAGTGGTTCTTATTCGTAGGTGGTGAAATGGAACAAAAAGGGATAAAATTGGTACCTATCAAACGACAACAGCTAGAAACACGAAATTAAGTGTGTATATTCCTCTAATTGAGTAGATACATATTATAAAAGTATTTTTTATATTTAGATACATAATATAAAAGTATTTTTTCCAAATACTGTTTTTAGTGGTAAAAGGGGAATGGAGGGATAAAAATGGTACCAACCAAACGGCTGCACCTAGAATAATGAAATTCGGTGTATACATTCCTCTGATTGCGTAGACACGTAAAATATACGGATTTTGCAAATTCGTACTTTTTGGGGTTAAAATGGAAAAACGGGAAAAAAGGTACCAATCAAATGAAATTCGGAGTATTCATTCCTCTGACTGTGTACACACGAAGAATAAAAGTTTTTTTCCACATTCGTACTTTGGAGGAATACAATGGAGTGATGAAATTCGGCGTGTACATCCCTCTGATTGCGTAGACACGTAAAATAATGAGATTTCAGAATGTCGTACTCTTAAGGGGGTAAAATAGGAAAAAAGGGGGGGATAGTACCAACCTAATTGCCGCAGCTAGAATCATGGAATTTGGTGTATACATTCCTCTGCATAGACAAGCAAAATAAAAAAATCCAATTTCGTACCTTTTACTACTTTTTTGGCTGAATTATGAAGTTAGAGGTTAGAGACAATTTGTACTTTTCAAAATTTGTACTTTTGGAATTAAAATAGGATGGAAATGCAACCAACTGAGTATTATTTCGATATATATAAAGGGTGTTTTTTATTGAGGTATAGAACTTCGAATTGAAATAAAACACAAGAAAATCGTTTTAATGTCCATCAATTTGGCTTTATTGGAAGGATAATTTTATGCCATTAATGTTTAAATATGATTTCGGTCATGTGGCCGCCGCGGCTGACTCGAATATAGCCAGCATATGGGGCCGTATGTTGGCAATAACGCCACGAATGTTGGCTTCCAAGTCCCCTAACGTTTCTGGTTTGTTGGCGTAGACGAGCGACTTCACATATCCCCAAAGAAAAAATTCCAATGGTGTCAAATCACACGATCTTGGTGGCCAATTGACAGGTCCATTCCGCGAAAATATGCGGTTAACCGAATTAATTGCTCTGATGGACGATTATGTCGACCATAAAATGGACGGAGCTTGCGGTGAACTTCGCGAACTGAACCATTACTTTCGAAATAAATTTGCAAGGTTTGCAAGCGTTGTTCTTTTGTCAACCTGTTCATGATGAAATGGCAAACCAAACTAAATATTAATCACTTGACAGCTGACAAAATGGCCGCCAGTTAAAAAAGTGATGCCAACTTATAGTTCTATACCCCAATAAAAAACACCCTTTAGTATAAACGTATTGGTAGCCTTGAATTATAAGTAGACAGCGGATTTTTATGCAAATTCCATTTTTAATCCACATTGCCTAAAATATGCATATCGCTAAGCAAAATAATCTTAGATTAAATTGGTTATATCGACTTTATAAATTGATTTATAAGTAAAAAAATTTGTGTGAAGACGGCATTAAATTATAACCATCCCTTAAAATATGATTTTACATAAAAATCCTCTGTCTACTTATAAGCGCGGTTTGAAATAATAAAAATATTATATTCATTTATAAAATATTTTTTTCAATTGTTGTATTGGTTTTGGTTTGGCTATTTAAAAAAATGGTATTTTCTTGTAATGTTACTACACTCCTACGAAACTCGACAGCCACTTTGGAATTCAATTCATGGTGGAGGGTATATAATGTTCCACATTTTTGACATGATTTATAATTTAAGGTTATCGCTGGAAAGTTACTGATCTCTTATTGTGATTTTTTGGAATTTTCAGCAATTTTATTTACTTTTATTCTTCAAGCTGTTTAAGTTGAATATAAAAACTAAACATTACATTACGAAAAAGGTAACTTTTTTAAAATTATCTTATGACAGAAGTAGTTTTAGCGATCTACCCTAGTACCTGCAAATTCATATCTCTGAAAATCGAGTACAGTTGTATTCGTTACATAGAAGATTACAAATTTGCAAATTTCCTTTTAATTCAAAGCTACATTTCTGTGCCATTTCCCATGGAATTAGTCTATGGTAAGCAATAAAATTAGTTATTTCAAATTCAAAATGCAAATTTTTTGCATCTTCTATTTAAAATATGAGTTTTTCCGGAACTCGACATTTAATTTGTTTGTCTTTTTATTATATAAAATCTCCTAAATTATGGATAAATCCTCATTTCTGGTACATCTAAGTTGAAATATTTATAGAATCTTCGATTAGAATTTTATTAATAATCTCTTTAGGTGAAAATATATCAGAAAATGTTCAAAACTATTGTTGCATGAAACAAGAGAGAATTAATTCCTCATTTAAAAATAAGCATATGCAGTTTTAATTCATTTATCAGTCTACCTCACAGCAATGATTTTCATCATATCACATGTAACAGGTTTAAAACGAGTCTGTTTATCAACTTCCTGAATCTCCTCCATTTACTAGACAATGTCAATTCCCGAAATTATATTAAAATTTTAATTTACATTTGTATTTCCCCTCACTCTTTTTCTCTGTCTGCATTAAATACAACATGTTCTTCATATTCATACAATTTGCCAATGGTAAATTACATTTTTGATATTTGAACGAAAAATTAAAATTAAAACAACAACAATACACACCACCACCCACACATAATTGGAACGCAAAACGACAGCAATGCTGCCATAGAAATTCGAAAATGTCGTTTTGTTGTTTTTTTTTCGTTTCTGTTAAATAGTAACACCTGCTGTGAGTGTATCTTAACAACACGTGTGTTTGTAAAATACACACACATATTAGGGTATGAATATTACATACGACTATGAGTATGTTCTGCTATTCAATTCATTTAAAATAAAACATCCGACGAAGACGTAGAATAATGTCAAACCAAAGTGCCATTTACAAATTTCATTTAATGAAAGTTTCCATATTCTTTGGCACACTCACTCTTTCGTGTAATGAAAATGGGAAAATTCACACACACACACATATCTGTGTGCTCATACTCAGAAACACTCTGGCTCTGGCTGACATTAAATTATAATTCATGAAGTGCCAGTGAATTGGGAACATATTTTTGCATTGTAAAAATCTTTACTTGTTTTAATCTTCAATAATGCATGTGAAGTTTGTGACTGAAACTACTCGTAAATGAAATGAGTAGTTATAATATTTGTGGTATTTTCATGTAATGTTGTAATGCAGAGAAACAACCGGGACAGGAGACTCAAGCGGACTTTTATGATTTTAAAATCTGACAGAATTATTTTAAATTAAGAAAAATAGATTCAACTCAATATTTCGATTTTGTTTTCGATTTGTCAATACAATACAAACTTCCAATGAATTTTAATTGCCCTGTACAAATGACTCCTGTTGTTTGGCTAAAAATTAATATTTTGAAGAATACTTAAGAATTTTGATATAGTGATGACTATACGACATTAGCTTTCGCTTGGAGGTAGTCTGTTTTAGTAGTAGCCTGATTTTTTCAGTTTTTGGTTAAAAATTTATATTTTGAATAATTAGTGAAACAAAGCATTTCCTTATCACTACATAAAATTTGCGACTTGTTCAACCATATATTTTCATTGCAATTTATTTAACCTGCCAATTTCCCTTCTATTGTAATAATACAGGGTTTTCCAACAAGAGGTGTTATTTTGAATCACCTGGTATTTCGGTAGCTGTCACTTTTGAAGCTTTTATACTTTGACATTTGACAAGTAGAAACTACGCCATTACTAAAAATGGAACGATACACGCTTCAACAACGCATTGAAATTATTAAATTTCATGAAAGAAAATGATCCAGAATTCCATCGAAAAATCATCTTAACTGATGAGGCCCATTTCCACCTCGGTGGCTACGCCAACAAGACAAAATTGTCGCATCTGGGGCTCGGAAAACCCAAGAGTTATTGTTGGCAAACCTCCCCATCCTCATCGTGTGACTGTTTGGTGCGGTTTATGGTCCGGCGGGGTTATTGGACCTTATTTTCTCGAAAATTAGGTTGGATCAACAGTTACGGCGAATGGATTGCGCTATCTAGAGATGATTAATGATTTTTTATGGTCGGAGTTTGATGGTATTGATCTGGACAACGTTTACTTTCAACAAGACGGCGCTACGTGCCACACAAGCAACGAAACCATTGCTCTTTTACGGGAAAAGTTTCCGGGCCGTGTTATCTCTCGAAGAGGTGATCACAATTGGCCACCGAGATCTTGTGATTTAACACTTTGCGACTTCTTCCTTTGGGGCCACGTGAAAGATAAGGTCTACGCCAACAGCCCAGCGACGATTCAAGACCTCAAAGATAGAATTCGTGAGGCTATCGAGGACATAGGGCAGCTACTTTGCGATTTTGTTATGGAAAATTTCATGAAAAGTATATGGTCCTGTAAGCGTGGTCGGGGTGGCCATTTGGCTGATGTTACTTTTCATTATTAACAGCTTCCTCTTTATTATGAAATAAACATCCAATCATTTATCTAAAAAAAATAATTTTTCTTTGTATACCAAAAAACACCTCTTGTTGGAAAACCCTGTATAATAAAAATTATTTATAGATCTTTATAGGTTCTTTATATCTAACAGAGCCAATTCAATATCCAATTCAATCAGTAAACAAATACTGCTGACAGAAGTTTTCATTATTTCTTCTTGAAGAAACCAAATTTAAAATCGCTGGTTCATCTGAAACCTTTCCTAACTCTTCGAACAGCTGATATTTTTGCAGAATTTAACTTTTTTCTCGTTAGAGTATATATCTGTCCTACCCCACCCACCAATCGAGCACAATCTGTACTTTCGTTTTAATTTTCTAGCAAAACGGTTGTTGAATTTTTTGTTAACCTTAATTCTAAATGTGAACAAAAAACAGACAACACAACACGATGTGATGTTCTGGTATTGTCACCGAAAGTTTTATGTTGTTCTCAGGTACATAGAAAAATATGTACAAACATATATATGTATATACATATGTATTACCTGGAATTCTACATTTATAGTTCTGTCATTTGTAAGTTCGTAGTGGTTGTTGTTTATTTTCATAATAATGAAAACAAGAACAAGACGAAGAAGATCTACAACGACGACAACAACAACGAAGAATGGCAAAAACTTTTTGAAATCAAAATAAGGAAATAGGTTAGCAAGTGCACATGCTGTGCATTGTCATTTATTTAATATTTACTCCACCCTTTCGGTCTTCCGAAAACAACGCAGAACAAATGAATGGAAACGGGAACGCTCCACCCTCAATTCATTACGCCCAGCGACAGTGGTGAACAATGCAAGAGCACACTACACATTAAGGGAATTTCGAAAAAAGATACAGCCATAATGACCTGCACATATAAACCATTTATCAATTTTAAGGTCTTGTTTTCTCAGCGAAAGCTTTTTATATGAAGCGATCAGACAAAGTTTATCTCTTCTCTCCTCTTTTGATGACATTTTCCAAATATGTTCTTGCGAATAAAGGCGAAATATCGCGAATTAAACTGTATTTCCCAATTTTTAAATAATAAGAAATGGTATACACTAGGGTGGATCCAAAATATTTTGTTTGTCATAGGATAATTTTTTAAAAAATATTAATCTTTTTCTGGTATGAGATACACAAATTATTTTTTTTTAATTTCAAGCAAAATAGCCAAATTCTAAAAAATATTTTTTTAATTTAATAATTATGTTTTATGTGAAGCGATCACACAAATTTTGTCTCTTCGATTTTGATGAATTTTCCAACTATTCCAACTTTCAAAAAATAAGAAATTGTGGACATTAGGGTAGATCGAAAATTACATATTTTTGTCATTTTAAAAATTTTTAATTTTTTTGTGGTATGAGAAAGAAATATTTTTTTCTAATTTGAAGCAAATGTAATCAAGAATTACAGAAAATTGTCAAATCTAAAAATGTATTTTTTTACTTCTTTATTTTATAAACAAAAAATACCATTTATTTTTATAAACTAATTTTTATTAATAGGTTATAGCGTCAGAATCATGCTCCATAAGTTTCATTATGGTGTTCCTGCTACTTACTCTAAAACAATTATAAACGTAATTACGGTCGAAATTAAAAATGTTTAATAAAAATAAATTTAATTATGCCGAACTATTTTCGAACAACACATTAAAATAACGATCAGTTCATATTAGTCGGAACTTCCACAACTTTTTTGAAGCCATCAAATAATAAAGATATTTTTAATATTTATATTAAAAACATTTAATTTCGATAGTAATCACGTTTATAACACAGTGCTACAAATATAATGAAGTAGAAAACTCTGAGAAGTGATATTCTTTTTCTTGCAGGTAGGTGGATCTGTGGATCTGTATTTGAAATTTGCCAGAAACCCCCAAAATCTTGAGTTATGGGTAAAAAACGGTTTTTCGTACCTTTGCACACTTATAAGCCTTAACTTATTTGGTTATTAACCGATTTTCACTATCGTCTTCGGATTTGAAAATAAGAAACCTGGAGCTTTCGATCGATGTATAGCTTATTTGAGAAAACTTATGAAATATGTATTCTATTGTCCAGCAAACACATTTTATAAACAATTTTTAGTCATTTTTCAAATTTGACTATATTTTTCAACATTATTTTGTTTCGTAACCCTACCACTTGTAAATTTATTTAAATATCACATTTAGTATGGAGTAAAACGCCGCTTTGTTTTCAAAAATCTGTCAATAATTGACTGAGTTATGAGTTTTCGCTAAAACAAAATTGTTGCAAAAATACAACTTTTGGCCATTCCAGTTCAAATCTCTCAAAATCGTATGCATTGAAGTCCAATAAAATTATTTAAAATTCATCAAAGCAGACAATAGTGGCAAAAATGCATTGTGACCATTTTAATAAAAAATCCCCAGTTTTGGAACAACTTTTCCCCATTTTGGGAAATCAAGATTTAGGGGTGGCTGGCAAATTTGAAATACATACTCTGTTCTACTCGACAACACCTAAAAGAATAATAATAGGCCTGTTCGACCGGTCTTAATAGCTTTCAATTAAGATACTTGATAGGGTGGCAATGTTTTCACCCATTGGTTTTTCTTAAATGTATCAACAAGAAAAATCTGACAACAACTCTAAGAGAGTAGTAAGCTATTTTCTTGTTGAGCGAGTAAATTCCATACAAAAATTAAGCTAGTAAGCCCAATCGAACAGGCCCAATATCACTACCCAGAGTTTTTGCACTGTCGCACAGTGTAATTGTTTTAGAAAAAAATATCTCTTGCGAAAATGGACATTTTGCAAAAATATTCAATTTGTATTTTTTGTTTACAGTGCTCTACCAAAATACACACATTTTTTGTCGAAAAAGTTTGATCTTCCAAAAACATGGAAGAATTTAACCCTTATAATTTTTTTCTTGTAATAGAAGGCGAAGAGCTTTATTTACAACTTTGGTGTCTTTGGAGATCCCCACGAAAATTTTCCGGCAAAATTTTATGTAGAACACGTCAATCCTTAAATATCATTTTAAAGGACGTCATTTGATTTTCTCGAAGAAAGGATTACATTGACCTATAAAGAGAGGAACTAGAGGGTTAAGATCTACCAGTAAAATGATCCTTATAAAATGTAGTTCTTGCAATAAGAATTCTCTCAGACATTAACTAACATTTTTTCGCTTAGCATAATGCTCCCTTCGACCTAAAATTGACATTTTTGACCCACTTTAAAATGAAACTCAGACCAGCTGAATTATAAGTTTATTCTACAAAAGTGATATACTCTGTTCCAAAAATGCTGTTGAACAGTGTTATTAATAAAAAATTAAATTACAAAAATCAAGGGTATTTACTTGTTCACAAAAAAAATAACTAAAACAAATGAGCGTTGGCACGGCAGAAGTATTGCTGGGTAACTATACTTACATATGCAACTCAATGAGATGCTCGTAAGATGGCATGTGTGCTTTATTACTTGGTGCGATTTTTTAAACGCAAATTCGGCAAGTGAGTTGTGCTTCCCGTTCGTTTGTGAGAATCATCTCCTTATAGAGGCCGGGTTTGATGTTGAAAAGTCGCTGCGAAGCCACTTGAAAAGACTTTTGACATGATCGAAATCATGATCGTGGTAGTCTGCAGCCAAGTAATAAATGTCACCATGCCATTTGTAAATATATTTGCGTTCTATTAAATATAGAAGCAAATCAAAAAAATGCAAACGAAAAAACAAAAAAAAAATATTATTAAGATTTCGCAATAAGAAATTTTGTTGAAACTAGAAAAAATTATATATTTGTATTTCATACTACAATAAAGTAAATTTGTTGAAAATTATTTTTTAACAAAAATACTTTATTTTCGATCCAACCAAGTGTCCACAATTCCTTATTTTTTGCACATCGGAAATGCAGCTTTATTCGCGTTATAGAAAAGTGAATAATTGGAAAATGCCAGTAAAATGCGTTTGAGATAGCTTCATATGAAATTGCTTTATAACCCCATTGAAGCAAAAATTAAAAGCAAACAATAATTGCTTTAAATTCTCTTGCGTCTATAAAGAAGATCATAAATCCATAGTTATTTTCTATTTGTCTCTCACACCCCTTTCCTTGTGCTATCTTTGTGAACATCCCTGTTGGCAGCACACCTGTACTACCTGTTCTTATTCTTACTCAGACTTAATGTGGAATATTTAGGAAATCATTATCTTCTTGTTGTTAGACGTACTTTTTCCTCAATTCCCCAAGAGGTGTGCGTGTGTCTCCCAAAGTATTCAAATCCCCAAGAAGAAGAAAAACAGGGCAGAGCGTTGAAAACGCAGCAGGAGAAGTAAAATGAATCTCGACAACAGACAACACTTTCTATTGTCTTCGTGCTGTTGTTTCCTACTTTATCTACTTTTTGTTTTTTTTCTGTACCGTTTGCTGTGTGTACTTTTTCATGACTTCAATACCTAAATAATGAACAACAAACAACGCCAACAAAACACAAAAACTCTTACGAATTGTAAATTTTGCTTAAGAAATTTATGTGAGTGCGTGTCTGTGTGTTTGTGTGTGTCGCCTTCATTTGCATTTGTGACATTTAGTTCAGATTAGTTTGACTTTTAACGTTGCGTTGTGTTGCCTTGTCTTGCCTTGTCTCCCTAGCTGTGTCCCGTTTTCTTCCTTTTTGTTCCTTTTTGAGGACATATTTAAGTAAGAAAAGGATATTTATATTAATAAGCAGGCGCTTTTCATATTTTGTTGCCGTTGCTTTGTTTGGCGAAATGAAGACACTCGTTCGTTCGTTGTTAAACTCATTTTGAGAATTAGGTTGCCCAGGTTGCCAGAAGTGCAGACTAACAAAACAATCTAAACGAAACCGGAATGTCGTTAGAGCAAAACGTCTTTTGTAATTAAGAAAATATGGAAATCGTATAATTCTGCATAATTTGAGCATGTTGAAATGGCACAGTTTTGGGTCTGGCACTTAGTGGTAATTTGCACAAGTTTGAATGTACAAATAGACAATATTCCGAAATTAAATCAAGTGACCCACACGACGACATAAGCCTTTGATAATTTCAATTGGCGTGAATTTCATTTTGTTCCAACCGTGATTTCCATTTCACATTAATAACAGGCAACTGTTAAGGCTGAAGAAATGTTCAGTGATTTCCTCCAAATTTCATGAATTTGAGAATTCTATTTGAAAATGTGATAATTAGTTGAATAATTATGCGTATTTAAAACTACTTCTATTGAACATTTTATCTTAAAGAATTTTATAGACCTCGCCAATAATAAGGTTAGGTTTTCATCATTGGTTTACGTGGCCGATCTCACGGGAGCATCAGGAAGTGTCTTAAGGCACCGTTTAGACTAGATTTTTATCATTAGTAGATCCAAATGTAAAATCTGTGCTGGCATTGCGCCAAAAAAAAGTAAACAGAAACCACACACTAAACACAGTCTTCTCGCGAAGAACAACAACAACAGACAAACATAAGCTAGCTAATGTAGTGTATGAGATTACATGCAAGGGGAATGAGACGGAAGAATGCTGAGCGTCCGACTGCATGAACATGAAGCAGATATTAAAAAGAAAAAAAAGCACATCTTTAGCACAACACGTTAAAGAGAAGGGACACAGAGCAGATCTCAAGAACGTAAAAATACTTGACATTGAGAGGAAAGAAAATAAGAGATACACATTAGAGAGTCTACGCATACAAGAGAGACTGAAAAATGAAATCAACACCAAAGAAGATAAAGATAATGCAAAGTTACAGTAATCCGTCGCAATAAGTTGAAACGTTAAGTTCTGTGATATTAGTATTAAGCTCTACTGTGATTTTTACATTTAGTTATTATTATTTATTTTAATTATACTTAATTGTGAGTGATGTCCAGTTTTTTATAATAATAAGTAATAATGACAGCTGTAATGCAAACTAATTGTAAGTAGAATTAATACTGTGTGAGAACAACAACATATGTGTAATTGAAAATTTTATTTATTTATTTAGACCCCTGAAGAAGCTGGAAACAAGCCAGAGAAACGTTGGGTAAAAAATGAAATAAATTAGTTTCATTTCAATAAAAAGTTGACCAAATTAGCCCGTACAACTAAATTGAAGTTAACAGAAATTTTTTATTTCTGAATATTACAAAATTGTTCATAAATTCCATCTATTTTTCGGGCCACCAGTAAAAAGTATTTTATGGATTTTCATAAGTTTATTCGATTTTAATAGTTCACCCGATTATTCAATAGCTTATTCGATTTTTTTGAGACATGAAATAAGTCATCTTTTGCTCTTGTAATCCGTTTTAAGTATCCCATGGCGTATGAGTGTTAGTATTGAATCAATTAATATTGCCCATACGCACACCAACTTTCTGTTATAGATTTATTGACAGTCTTTAAGCTATGTGTATTTTTTTATTTAATGAAAAACTTTGATTCTACTTGTGAAATTTGTCTTTCACTGAAAACATCAACAAATATCAAATTATGACTGAATGCTAATCTGGCCAGATGGGGTTGGCAATACCGAAAATAGTTTAATGTAAAAATGTTGGTATGCTCAAAGATTTAACTTATTTCGTAGCTAATCGTTTCTACCAGCCAGTCAGATTGGATCAATTGGATTAAAAAGTAGTAGTAGAATTTGTTCAAAAGTATGTAGCCGAAAAATAATTACCCCCTAAAAATTAAAATTTATATTTTTCGTAATCGTTTAATGATTATTCGCTGTTTTTCATTTAAAAAAATCAGCAAAATTATTACTTTTGCCTCTCCTTTTACATCTTTAACATCATATCCCACACAATTTGTGAGCTAAGACCATGTTTTTTGAAGATCTTTTATTTTGATTTTTTTAGTATTTTTCTGGCGATCTATACTATGATGGAACGCTTTGATTTTATGCATCGCATACATATTCGCATACGATTCCTTGCGAAAAACATCAGTATTTTTAATGTCCAAAGGGCTTGTACATCAACAAATAGCTTTAACTCAGGTCGTAGCTAATCGTTTACACCAGCCAATCAGATTGGCTCAAACGGATTACAACGTAGGAGTAGAAGGAGGATTTAGTCAAAACATACTTTGGAGTCAAAAAAATAATTGCCTTCTAAAATTAAAGATTTATGTAATCGTAAAATATTTTGTTAGTTCACTATTTCATTAAGCTAATTAGACCTATGTTCCATTTTCAAAATAAAAATTAATTTATTTCGTTTTCACATGATGTTTCGTCAATTTTTTTTTCTTCAGAATTAGCAAAACATCTTATAATTCAATTAGAAATGTGTTAGATCGGTTCAGATTTATATATAGCTCCCATACAAATCTCGCTCCCAATTTGACTTTTTCCGCTCCAGAAACCACAAAATGTTGTCTTCAGATTTGGCAAAACATCTTATATTTATTGTGAAAGTTAGTCACTTCATTACATGTTTGGATATAGCCCCAATACAAATATTCTTCTCGATTTGATAAATTGGACCAGGTTATATTAGCCTATGATTAGGAAACATACAAAAATTCTTCCCGTTTTTACTTTTTTACCGAATTGAATTGTATTTGGATTGAATTTATTTTTTTGTTGTTCCTAGATTCTTATTGTCCATCGGTCCAGGGATGTAGTGCACACTGTGGCGAGCTAATCTGTTTTCAAACTAAACTTTTAAAATTTGTTATTATATCGAAGTTATCTAATACCTTTGGACTTGCACTCTAATTGAAAAACGTGATTTATGATTATTCATAATTTATTTTGCTTTTATTCTGGACTACTAAGTTTTTACAAAATTATATCTATGTAACTAAATCTGATATAGATGAAAATCTGTAATACGAGAAAAATCCAGTGCAAATATAAAAAAAATTCTCGCAGCTCACTGCACAACATAAATGGGCGGTATTACATATTTGGTTTTAAGGTGATTTTTCATAATGAAAAATTGCCCAAATGACAAATTTGAAAAAATATAACCCAACAATTTTTGTATGGGGTTTTGGGATCATTTATCATAATTCTTTTTCGATGGATGATGTTTCTTCTCAATCACAAGCTTTTTTTTTCATTTTCTCTGAAATGAAAATGGTTTCTCATTCCTGTAACACTCATATCTTGAGTGACATTTGGGATAACTTTAAAAGACTATATTTAGTAAATGTTTTTTTCAAAATACAACCCGTTATTTCTCCAAACTGAAGTTTTCAGGACTTGTTTAAAATCGATCCGGGAATATGCCTATATTTTTTCTGAATTTTTAGGTTGGTGTTTCCATAGTGAAAAATACAAAAGGAGAAGAAAAATCAGAAATACACCAAATTGTTGTCAGTAGCAGTCAATAGCCAAGAACGCCGGCAAAAAGTACTTGTAATTACCTTTAAGCCTTCATTCTTTGAACTGTGCCCCGTGTTTTCTCACTACACCATTTTCAATGTTCATACATCGGCATGTATTTCATGATTTCCCAATTTTCAATTGGTCATATATTTTGAAAAAAAAATCGTTTTTTTTGTCTTCTACGGATCAAATATTTTATAAAGTTTAGTTATCGTACAAAGTTTCAACGAAATCGGAGATGGTGATGTAAAAAAGTTGTTCGGTTTGACATGAAATGATCGATATATGGTCATGGAATGACTCTCTTGTAGTTCTTTACAATATTCTGCGTATCCATAAAGCGTAGAGGCCAATATGTGTATCAATTGTGGTATCCAATTATTCGGACTTTTTAATTATTCGAAAACCAAAGAAATTTTATTCAGTGGCCAATTGAACAATTAAACATCATTGTTAAGACTTATAGAGGTAAGAAAAATTAATGCAATAAGATTCAGAATATTTCTATATATTTCATATTATTCAATAATACAGTTCGAAATAAAATATCTGCAAAACCAAAAGAGTTCGAGGATAGTCCATCTATATAAAGGATGATTTTTTAAAAGCTATAGGAAAGTTTTTCAAAACAAGACACATAAAATTCAGAAAAATAATGCATCTTTATTTGAATCGATAGTACGGTCCATATAATTTAATGTTTGAAGATTATTTCATGCAAATGTTGACCTTGACTGCGCCTCAAATGGTCCATCCGTTTAGTCCAATTTTGGCATTTCCACGCTTTTGAGTAACAGAGGCCCAATTGCTGCGAACGGCGACGAATCGATAATTTATGGTCATCATTAACACTGGCCGATACAGCTGCGATATTTTCTTCAGTTCACACTCTAGGTAAGCGTGTTGGTGGTTTAATTTCCAACAATGTAAATTTGGTGCGAAATTTAGTCACAATAGCCCGAATAGCCGCTTCAGCGCGCGATGAACTTTCTTAACAGAGCACGCATTTTGATAGTAAAATTCAATAATTTGCAAGAGTTGTTCGTTTGTAAGACGATTCATGGTTAAATTATAGACCAAACTGAAGATGTTTGATGTTTGTTTCTTTCGCCTCTTCCACAAAAGAGTAACACTCAAAATGTAAAAATGTTCCTCTTTTGTTAAAAATGATTTAGTCGCTGAAACTGAAAGGTCTATTTTGAAATTATAGTTTCAAAGTCGAATTGTAACACAAACCAGATGTTGATTAATTGTGGCAATTTATTCAAATTATTCTTTATTTGAAAAATCATATTTTTTCATTATCCGAACAAATTAAAAATGTCACTTACTGTGGCCTTCAATTTTCAACTACCATCATTATTTTTCCCAGTGGTTGCATTACTTTTCCCTTTCATAGTGTCATAACTCATTTCGTCGCATTAACTGTCTTAACTGTCTGTTAGAATTCCTCAATGATTTCAGCAAATTGCTTTTGTCTTGCAAAACTGTGCCACTTGTCTTGATTAAGCCAACACAACTGATTGCCATTTCACAAAAGTGTTTTATCAATAAAACTTATTTCGTATTTAAAGTCAAAATCATCATCATCGTCATTATTATTACTATGTATTAAGGTTATTACTGTGTTAGACATCATCAACAAAGCCATGGCACAATAACATCGTCTATAGAGAGCAAAAAAAAAAAAGAATGCCATGAACTAATAGTTTATTGCAACAAAGCCGAACGAAAACAGTCCAAGAAGAGAAAAAACGTACAAATAAAGCCAACATGGTATTGTTCCCACCATAATTATTATTACAATCAACCACAAGTAGACTTGACTTAAATAGGATGATGATGATGAGTACAAAATAAACAACAAAAAAACACAGCAACTATATATCCGTAGTTCGAAAAACCTCCCACACTCCTCCTTCACATTGTATGACAGAAGGCAGGGAAACGGAAATAGTTGAAGAGTGGTGGGAGTGGGGAGGAGGCAAAAAAATCCAGTGGAAATCACGGAAATGCTGTCATTGTCAACCATTGTTTGAACAGTAAATAGAAGTTTAAATTGCAATTTTTCTATTGTTGCTGCTGTTGTCGCCATTGTATGCCATGGCATACTAGAACGAACCACTGACCAAGACCCATATTCCATTTGCCATACACAGAGACTGGTATAAATTCCAACAGATGTACAAATGTACTCGTTTATATGTATGAAAATGTTACGATTATTATCAATTACTTGTGATATCATGGCATTGATTATGTGTGTGCGGGGATTTTAAGTAATTTATTTCGCTTTTCCTTTTTGTATGTAGCACACACACACATACATATACATTTCAGGTTTCCTTTTTCAATAGTTGTTTTTTTTTGTTCCTTCTCCACTTCCATTTCCGAGTCATTGTCGAGCAAAAAAAAGTGCATTGTTGTTGTATTTCCGGTTGTTAAATTCAGTATGGCTTGGCTAAAACTATAATTATTAAGCAAGAATGGCAAGCGAAAGCACTACTACCTCAGATATAGCTATAGGTGTGTTTGTGTGAGTGTGCATACAGCCACTGCAAGTGTATTAAAAGAAGCACAAATGAAAACAATAACGAAACATTGACAATGCTTCAGCAAAATTTTCGTAATAACACACAGAAGTCGTGGGCACACAGAGACAGCGAGACGGAGAGAGTGAAAGATAGCCAACTTTTTTTTACAATGCTAATATGCATACCTTGTCCTAGATATGTACACTAGGGCGTACCTCAAAAAAAAAGTTCGCCGTACACCTTCGAATATGAAGTATTATTGAAAGGTAGTTTCAAAAAAAAAATTTTTATTTTTTTATGCCGAACGTAGGGGTCGCGCTTTTACATTTTTCTATATAACTTGTATTTATAAACGGATTTTAAAGTGTGATACATCGATGTTTTTGTCTCGACGAGGCCGATTTTTTTGTCTTTGAAGTCATTGAGCTCAAGCACCCCCTTCTGGTACTTACCCATCATTTCTCAGTTGCTACTACCCTAATGTACCACTCTAATAATCGAAAATTAAAGCTCGCATAAAATCATGAATCATGTTTGAGCTCAATGACTTCAAAGACAAAAAAATCGGACAAAAACATCGATGTATCACACTTTAAAATCCGTTTATAAATGCAGAAGTTATATAGAAAAATGTAAAAGCGCGACCCCTACGTTCGGCATAAAAAAATAAAAAAAATTTTTTTGAAACTACCTTTCAATAATACTTCATATTCGAAGGTGTACGGCGAACTTTTTTTTTTTTACTTGTAACCTGGTACGCTCTAATGTACACTCGAGTGTGTATATGGCAGCTTGTTATGATGGTATTGGTTATACCATTTACATGTCAGTGTAGTTGTATCAGGACAGGAAAACAACAAGAACAACCATAAAGACAGAGATTGAAGAAACACGGACAGGCAATCGTATGTTTGTATTGTTTATACAAAAACTTATAAAGCTATGGATCCATTGCTTCCATTCACTCCGATTGGCTATGTCATTGTTGTTATGAGGGTTGTGCGATCAGTTTGGTTAATATGCTTAATAACGAAAACACGCTAAGTTCGGGTCTCAAATTTACTTACTGCCATAAACTGAATTTTTCTATTTCAAAGAAGATGCGAATTAAATTTAAATTGATCCAAACTATGTTTGTAATCATTGTAAACTACACAAAAAATTTAAGTTGAAATATGTGGGAAGTGGTATTATTTTTCTGGTAGGTGTTGCCGAGTAAAATAAACCCAAAATATTGACTTACGTGTAAAAACTGGGTTTTCGAACCATTGCACACTTATATGTTGATTACCAACAGATCTTCAGTTTCTCACCGGATATAAACAAGAAACCTATTTCATTTTAAATTTTGTTTTGTTTTTTTTTTTTCACATTAATTTGTACGATCTCAGCACTATTAGACTATTTATTTAAGATTCACATTTAGTAAGAAGTAAAAGACCACTTTGTTTTTAAAAAATCCTTCAATAATTGACTGAGTTATTTAAGATTCATTAAAAAATTGTTAGGTCATTCCAGTTCAGAACTTTCAATATTTACATTTACAGAAAAATAGGATCACCAGATATTTTAACTGTAGCACTATGTAATCTTCCTAATATTTCTGATTTTGTCATTCATGTAAAAATGTTTCATGTCTCATAAAGCACATGTCTATGATAATTGTTATCCAGAGTCTTAGAGACTGGAAAAGCAACTCTAAGTTCTACAAAATGTTGGTATATGACCGTTGCAGCGGTATGCATGCGGTATGATTTTTTAAATCGATTGTTTTGAAAGTTTGTGTATATATTCTTCTCATAAATTAGTATCTGTATTTTTGGAAAAAAGTTAAAATTTTCTCACGAATTATGACCAATTTAACAATCGCGAGTAACTCTTGAAATACATGACCGATTTTAATGTACTATATCTTATTTAGAAGGCAATTTCAATTACTTTTAAAATATGGAAGTGATATGATATAGCCGCATTATATGTTTTAAAGTTTTTACAATTTAATTTTGATTTTCGAAATGATTTTTTATTTGTTTAAGCCTTTTATGAAAATGAAAATTTTTTCAGTAGATTATTAATAAAAGTTTTAAAAACAACGAAAAATCAAAGAAAAAGTAGTTTTAAAATTTTCCATTTTTTGTAGCATGCGATTGCACCAGCAAAAAATATAAATATATTTATATTGCATATTTTTTCTTAGATTTTTCATTGTTTTTAAACCTTGTGTTAATAAACATAAATTTAGCAAAAATTTTAAAAAATCCTATATATCATTCTATATCATGCTTGGAAGTTCTTCAATATATAAGAACCAAGATTAATACTGCAAAATTGGATGGCAATAGGCAACAAATGATAACCCGCTTTAGATAGATACCACAGGGACGGGCAGATAGATATTGTCGGTTCGATTTAACTGATGATAAAGTTGGTGGGATGTCGGAGTTCAAATTCGAACAATTTTGCCCCGATCCATGGAGATATAAACCATATATAATAAATATGAAAGTAAATATGACACTCTTAAACGTATTAACAGATTTTGATGTCATTTTTCATTACATAGCTAAATTGTTCACTAGATTAAGTTCTGATGTAGAATCCCATATCAGTAAAGTTGATTTGAGTTCTCAAATGATGAAGTTTCGTTTTTTTTTCATAATAATTGTTCAGCAAAAAATTGAAACGGAATGAATTTTGGTTCAACGCAAATCTACCCTCAAACAGTGTCTATTGGCCGATAAAAAATGAAAACCGAATTGAACCGCATTATTCGTCAATGTGGCATGATAGACACTATTTGAAGGTAGAGGACTAAATACACTAACAACTCGGTATTAGGAAACAAGCCCACAATATCCAAAAAATGGATTTTTATCAAATTACAAGTTCAGCAATCTTTATCGCACTGAAAACTAAATAGGTCGTATATTCTTTAAAATATCCCGCTATCGCTTTTAATATCATAATTTATTACTGAAAAACTACAGCTCAACAAATCAGATAGGACACAGAAATACACAGCTTTAGTTAATATTTCAATTATTTGGGTAATTTTGTCATTACCATTTTCAATACGAAATTGTGCTAATGAATCAGGGCCATTTCGATCTCTTTAATGTATAGCTTTGGAGGAAAGTCTTATGATCAGCTTCGTAACGAATCTGTTCTGTGATAGACAGGTCCATGGTAATATAAACCGGACTTAAGGCTGATTACAATCATCATTACCTTTCCAGCGAACCAAAATTGTATCTATAATATGTTTTTAATTTTGACTGCAATCATATTTATTATTGTTGTAGGACTTCCATCATAATACTAATAGTGCGTCTTATTGTACACTATTTACTATTAATAAAATTTAAGATGTATTTGTTGAAAAAATAAGAAAGAAATAGTTTTTCTTTAAATATTTGACAATTTTAATCAATTTTTGGGAAAATTATACAAAAAATATATAGTTTTATCTCATACTACAAAAATATTATAAATTTATCAAAATAAATAATTTATTTTCGATCTATGACACTATATATTTTTTGAAGATCAGGAAATACAGCTTTATTCGCCATTTGGAAAATCTCATAAAAATCGGTGAATGCAAAATTAATGCAAACAATTAAGTTTAGAAAGCCCAAATATATCGGAAGATGTTATAGGCAGCCACTTTACAAAATGTTTATAAACTAGTGTTACACTTATAACATAGAAACAGTTTTTAAAATTGTGGCCTCTGATCCATTCTCCTTGATCATTTTCTTAATTTCTCGATTTTGCTTTTAACTCCCTTAAACCACAACATGTGTCACACCTTCTTCTATCCTTCACCACCACAATTTCGATCTCTTTGAACGATATTCCTCAACTTATCAGCCTGCTCCACTCATAGGCGGCGGTGGCGGCGCTGGCTTGTTTTAATTTCTTTACTTTAAACGCGAATGTCCGGACGTCCTTTCCTCCCATTTTATCCATCTGTTGTTTTTACTGTAATGTCCTTGTTATAGTCCGCTTTTCGCTGTTGTTGCCGTTGTTCCACAGGTATTATATTTCTTGGTTGTTGTGTGCTTTTTTTTGTTCGCTGGCTGATTTGTGCCATCTTCTTGTGACTCTTCATTCTTACATTGTATTGAGTGCGGCCAAGTGAAAGGAAAGCGAAACCGAGGTGGGGCAAAATACCTGTGTTCTTGATTATACCTCTTTGTGTGTGTGTGAGTGTGGTTGTTATTAAACTCTTAACCTACTGACTCTATATCCGTTTTTTGTATGACTTTGCTTGGATCCATCCAATCCAATTCAGGGTTTATATTCGACAGCAGCAGCAGCAACAACGACAACGACAACGACAACGGCGCAAATGGTTTTGCTTTCATTCGGTATACTTGGATTGCCGCAATAGTGGCTGTTGTTGCTGCTGATGTTTCTGTTGTTCTTGCCGTTGCGGTTATGCAAAATTTAATGATTTTTATGGTAGATATCATGTCATTTCCCTTTTTTGTGTATAATTTGCTTCAACTTTTTCCATTTACGTGGAACTACGTACACAGGGTTGTTGCTGTAGTTTTACCCTCCCTTTGCTGTTGTATTGTTGCTGTTGTAGTTATGTTAGGTCAAGTTATTGCAGTATCATAAAGTATTGAATTTGAGTTGAATAATTAATAAAGATCAGCAAAGTTAAAGCCAAGAAACGCTGTCAAGCGTAGCAGAATGGAATTGGTATGATGTTTTTTCCTTCGATTCTTTCTTCGCTTTCCTTGGAAATATTTGCATGTTCGTAAGTACACGTAGACACTTGTGTTCCTGTGTGTCCTTCATGTAACAAAACATAGAGTTGAAAACATTTCAATTAGAATTTCGTGATGTGCCTTCAAGTGTACTTTTTGAAGGTTTCAAGGACTTTATTAGTTAATGAATTTTTGAAGTATTTTTTTAAACATGGTAAAGTTGATATAACTTTCAATTGCTCCCGAAATATTGAAACTAAGACGTTTTTTCAAGTATCCTTATTAAAGACATTGAGTACTTCATTCAATAACGCTGTACTGAATAATATTCAGTATATTTTAGTAGTATTTTTCAAAAACTTAATAAAGTTGATAAAACTTTAAATTGCTTCAAAAATATTGACCCAATAACGTTTATATACATTTCATAATCAAATCTTCCAACGTGACCTCCTTAATGTTTGACTTTGTTTTGTTTTCAAGTTTGTGGCAGCTGTTGCTTTCCACTATACATACTTTTAAAGTGGATAATTAGCAAGAGCATGTGGAAAACTTTTTATAGTTGAAATGTCCACCTTGGTTACAGTGTACAACAAATTCAATTTATTCAAATTTATTCGGATTCCAACATGTTTATTATAGCCAATGTAGCTTCCACACAGTTAATTGAAATCAGTTGCAATATTATATTTGGCAATGTTTTATTTTCGCTGTAAAATAGTAAGAGATTTATGCACTAGTGCCTCCCACACAAAGATTTATGCACTAGTGCCTCCCAACGAAAGAGAAGAATATCTTTTAAAAATACTTCAAAATGCTTGCTTCTATCTGTATTAATTTTAGCATTAAGCACCATTTTATAGTTCATCAATTTTTAAGGGGAATCAACAGTTTTATTTTTCAAATAATTTAAGAAATTAACAATTGCTGATAAAAATACGTTCTAAGTAT
Organism: Polietes domitor; assembly: GCA_947397865.1. Classification (NCBI taxonomy): domain Eukaryota; kingdom Metazoa; phylum Arthropoda; class Insecta; order Diptera; family Muscidae; genus Polietes; species Polietes domitor. The sequence goes on from OX377620.1 coordinate 64,444,279, forward strand.
TTTCCCTCTTTTACATACAATTTTCTCAAAAAATATTATTTGCCTTATCTTCAATATCTAATCATCACCAAGTTTAAATATTGGAAGAAACGAAGCTTTGTCACTAATATCTGTAAAAAAAAATCCACTGTGCAGTGTTTAAACCAAAGTTCTTTCAAATAAGTTAAGAAGTTAAAAAGGTACTGTTAACGTATGTTGATAAATCGTTTCCCTACATTTTTCGCTAAAAAATATTTTTTCTTAATTGAACTCTTATCATAAATATCTACTCTTTCACAAAGATAAATATTCAAAAATTATATTTTCTTCAAAAAATCTGTAAAAATTCCCCGTTTATTTGTTTTATGAATTGCAAAACTCTATTTTCTAATCTGAACCACAGTGCGTATGAGTTATATTTACCCTCATCACCTGTTATCGGCATTAGACAGGTTTTTTTCTGCAAATCTTTGCACTCAGCAGTGTGTGTGTCACAACAGAACAGAACCGCACTCTCCCTTTTGTGCTCTCATACTAATTTTCAATTACGTTTATTACAGACAGGGCAATAAATTAAAAGAACAACATATGACTGGTACTTGCTTTTTTGTGGCAAACTCTTACCAAAGCAGTAAAAAAAGAACACATTAAAAGACGGATTTCTGTCGAAGAGGCAGTAAAAAAGTTTGTCATATGAGTGGGTGCCATGCATGTGGGGTGGGGGGAGCATACAACTTCTTATTATATTATATACAAATATATTTGCGTATGTGTACATTAGATTGCCTCGGCCTTAGAAAGTTGTTCGTGTTTTATTTTATTAAATGATGAGTTCCAAAATACAGAGATTCTTAAATCAATAAGAGATTTCAAAAACATTTATAAAATTTCTATTCGGCACTGCTTTAAAGCAAAATTGTGGATCCATTAAAATTTCTAACTAAAGCAGTCAGTACGTGGTCTTATCTAGAAAAGAAAATCAAATCAATATTTCCAACATAATTTTATGTTAAAAATGTTCAGTATTTTTAATTTTCTGTAAATTCGTCAATAGTTTCTTCAGAAGTTGTTACCCAAGGTTTGAGTGGCTGATCTCACGGGAGCGTCAAGAAGTGCCTTAATGCACCGTTCTGAATACAACCCATAAAGTCTATAATACTTTATCGTGAGCTGGTCTAATGCACATGCTTACGTTCTATACACAACATGTTCTATAATAAATAAACTAATGTGCCATTTATGTTCAAACATTCAACTGAACATATTCCAAGGTACTCATTCATTCTCTCTTCTTCTTTTTTATTATGATGGGTAACCATGAACAATTGTCATAATATGATATTATGCATGTGCCACAAAAATATTCATGAGTATGAGTACATATTTAAATATTTATTGTTGTATGACTTTTTGACAAAAAGGCAAGATTTTCATTACTCTGTAATTTGGATTTGCGCATGTTGCTTTGTCTAGAGGGAATCCTGGGAGGACTTGCAAAAAAATTCATGAAGTCGTTTGGTATTATAATTAATCTTAAACATTTTTTATTGTACAAGTGTCCGAAATTTATATTTGATGGCCATGATAGCAAATCTAGTATTTTATGGAGCAAAGCCTTTCATTAGTTTTGAAACATAAAAATAAATGCAATTTTAGGGCAAAAGTCGTCGTGAAAGAAAAAAAATCAAGTATGGTCCCTTTTTGAATGAAAGGTTTGGTTAATCAACTTATAAGATTAGATTGATATCTACAGTCTTTGCTCGAAACTTCAGTGTACATGCATTTATAAAATGTTCAGAAATGGTGCACCAAAATCGAAAATCAGATTCAAATTTTTTATGAATATTTTTTTTAATTTTTTTAATAATACCAATTCAAAATTTCGTCCCAGGTATTTTTAACACTTTAATACTTGTACATTAAATAAGAAGAAACTATCAGGGATACAAAATTTTATAAATATACATTTTTAAATTATTATTATTTCCAATTTTCATTAGAGGCCTATTTAATACTTTACTTGCGCAATATAAGTATAAGTATAAGTGAGCTCCTGATTATTCGAAAGTATAATGGATACAAATTTTGTTTATTTCACGTTCACATTAAAGCAGTTTAAAAAGAATCGCAAAAATTGAGAAGAAATTTAAAAAATATATCTTTGTTGGCGCGAAAAAACGTAAATAAAGATTGGATTGTGGAAGATCCTTCTAGCTCCTCTCTTTATGGGTCAATTTGATTTTTTTTTTGAGAAAATCAAAGAAAACCATTTCAAAGAGGACATTTAAGGATTTAAATGTTCTACGAAAAAAAAAAATAAAAATGCCGGAAAATTTCAGTAGGGGTCACCACAGACACCAAAGTTGTAAATAAAGCTCTTCACGCTTAAACTAGGGTTTGCATCCCGGGATTTCCCGCGTGAAAATTCCCAGGAATTCGCATATTTTTCATTTCCCGTATCGCGGGAAATTCTTACGGGAATCCCGCGGGAATTCAGTAGAAATTTTTACATATTTCTTCGCATATTTTTCTTTATTTATTTTTTACAATAATTTAGCTCATATTGATTTTAATTAGGTATGTCAAATATTGCAGTTCGATGGCAAAATATTTTTAAGCTGCGTTTTATATCCGAAATACGCCGAAAATTCACTCTTTCAAGGTTTACCTGTCAAACTCCATATAAAAAATTTAAAAACCTGGAAGAAGTCGATTTTGGACGTGTATCCGAACTCCCACATAAATAAAGTCAGTCATTTGAAAATATTTTACTACGATATATAAAACGCAAGTAACAATATTGTATTAAAAAGTCAAAATAGCTGTCTAAGAAAAGAATTTATAGTTTTCGAAGCGACAGGACAAAGAACAGACAACATAAATATGTTATTTAATCCTCTACTGACTACATCTGTTGAATGTGAACGATCGTTCTCCGTCGCGTCCACATTTTCCAATAAAATAAGAAATATATCTTAATTCAAATATACAATTGCAAATATTGATTGCATACATATAATTAATTTTAAAACTTGAAAAGGTGTTTGTTTTACCGGTACATCACGGATTTTCTAATAAGAAATTGACAAAATAATAATATAATGCTCTTTGAAGTATCTTAAGCTTATTACTTTATGGAAATGTCGATATAATTATGAAAGGTGACATGAAACATAAAAACTGTATACTTAGTTTTTGAAAGTCTGCTCGACTTTACTTTTAAAACGTCTTGACATTTTTGAAGGATATAATTATTGAACATTTCTTTTTTTTATTTTTTGCTAGTCCTGGAAAACCGATTTTCGACCAAATGAAGGATGATGCATTGGGTAATCTAAATATTATTCGTGGTTTTAGGAAAATTAACAAAAAATGTCCTTTCAAATTTTAATCCTTCAGTAACCTTAAAGGCATACTGATATTTGTTCGCAAAAAATACAATTTACCTTGCATTGAAGGTACTTTCAATTACTTTTAAAGTACTGAAATGACATGATATCGCCATATAAGATTTTTTATTGATTTTTTTTTTAATTTTGAAGAAGTGTTCATAATGGGTTCTATTGTTTACGATTTTTTATTTGCAGTTATTTGTTGTTTATTAACATAACTACAGTGTTTAAGAAATCGTGAATGAGGCGAAATTGGGTAAAACGAGATAAAAATTGTACCAATAAAACAACAGCTAGAAATACAGAATTCTTTGAGTAGAACATTCTAATTGCGTAAATACATAAAACAAAGGGTAAAGTAAAGGGATAAAAATACGACAATACAAATTAATAAATTCATGAATAAAAATACAAATTCATGGAGGTAATTTTTAGAAATTCGTAATTTAGATTAAAATATTTTCCCCCCATATCACTGCTGCTACAATAATGCAATTTATTACCGAATTTAACATAATCTTAATAGTTTCGGTTTTCATTATAATTTAATTAGGACAGTGATCTAGGTCCAGTCTCTTTGAATTGGAAAAAATTCTCGACTCCTACTCCGGGTAAATATTTATTCGACACTATAAGAAATTAGAATATATATTCCTATCCTGAAAAATATGGCTTAAATAAGAATGACTTGTAAATGGCTTAACATATGTAGATTGTTGTAATTTGTTAAATCGATTTAATAATGGCTGTAATCATTAATTTATTCATTCTATATTATGTGTTTGTGTATTTGTTTGTAACACACAAAAAAGGAAGCGAGATGAATATGTAACAAGTGGCAAATTTATCACAGAAAAAATAATATCCTTTTTACTCTTTTGCATTAAATCAGGTTTCGCTGATATCAAAATTCTAATATTTCACTATTAATTATGTTTAACACAAAAACAAATAAAAATCTAAAATAAAAGCTAATTAAAAGATAAATATTTACAGATTTTTTAAAGAGAGTTAGTTATTTGGCCAAGGGAGGCTTGTTTGTATATTCATTCATACCTATCAACTCGTGGGCGAAAATTCATTCAAGCTCATACAGAAACTATTTCAACTGCACAAACAAACTCTCTGTACTCAAATATGTAACCAATGACTTAGCACACCACCCCACCTCCCACCACTACAAATACAAAAAAGAGACATCTTCATAAAGCTTACACTCAAACATTTCAAATGACATGAGCGGCTGTATCTCGTTTTTTTTGGAGAGTGTGTTGTGCACATGCAGCAACAACTGCAACAGCAAGCGCAACATCCAAACTAAACCCTATCAACCTTTAATTCACATATCATTGTCAAAACATTGCGGTTGTGTAGGTTGGACAGGCTAAATAACTACGAGCACGTACCTCCGATGCAAACAAAAAACAAAAACCGCAGCACCACGACACATTTGCTTGCACTCCCACGTACAGCAGAGGCATAAGCCAACACTCACACACACATGTACTTGTCTACGTATACGTACCCATCCACCTACGTATAAATGTGCTTGAGCAATTGTAGGTGGATTTGTAGGGTTTGATTGCAATTCACTTTTGTTTTATTTCAATTTTATATAATTTTTATTTCATAGTTTCTCTTCATAGTTTTTCGATGTCGACGTTGTTTTTATTCGTTTTTATTTTAATTGCTATTGCTATTGTTGTTGTCGCTGTTGCTCTTGCTGTCGTTGTCCCCATATGCCATAAAATTCATGAACGGGGTATTGTCATCCGTGGGTATTCTTTTCGGCTTCAGTTTTATTTAAAACACACACAACATAAGCCGCCCACGTAGTTTTGTTGCAAAATTTACCATAAAACAACATCAACATCACATGTGCTGTGTGTTGTGTTGTAGCTGTTGTGTCTCGTGATCCTTTTTCCTCCTCATTTGTTTTGTTTTTTGTGTTCGCTGTTCGTCAACAATTGTTGTTAATAATAATAGCCAGTCAGTAAAAGTAAAACGAAAGCAATAAACCAGCCGGGCAAATAAAAACAAATAGTGTGATATCTATTTATTTTTTCCGTGTGTGTGTGTGATTGACAAAAGGATTAACCATAAAAAGAGCATTTACATACATAAATATATATGTAATATATTTGCATATTCGTTCCAATATCGTGTTTAACAAATGACAGAAAAAGACGATATAGCGAATGAAATACAAAAGGAGCTATAAATATGTACATATATTGTGCCACAATAAATAAACACATGTGTTTGTTTAACAAAGAAATTAAAAATTGTGATAAAAATGAATATGCAATATTCACAAGTTATTAAACGGTGAATGATCAAAGTTAAATTGGTCACAATATGAATAGCAATCAATCAATGGGAATAATTTGTAAACAAACAAACATCATGTATTTATAATTTGAAAGTAAGTGTCAAATGACTGCTGGAATAAAAATATTAAAAATGAAATTTAAAAAATCTAATATGAAAGTTTGGTTTGTTTAAAGCAAGAATCGTAACAAAATAATACGGCTTTATCAACTACAGTGATTAAGTGGAATTGGATTAATAAAAACTAGGATTTTTTTTTGGTCTCACAACCATCAGCGGTTTGCTGAAAGTACCCATGTTGAATTAACCGGTTTTACAGGATATTTTATGTCAAATAACACTAAATTGCATTTTAAAGAAATACAGACCCACTAGTGAAAACAAAGCCAATCAAAAGAAAGATATCAAAAAGGTGTTGCTATAGTTAGTAATAATTTTCACTTCTTCCAGGTTCTTTCCACAATGTACAGCCAACAGTTATTTTATCCTGATGACTTGGGAAAATCTAGAAAATCCTGTAAACACTGCTAAATTAAGAGTGAGTGAAAAGTGCCTTTAGAAAAACTCACGTAACATTTCTATACACTCCACTAGAGTATTATGTCTTTGTGCATTTGTGAAAATGGGTTAGATCGCTTCAGATTTATATATGTAGCTCACATACAAATTTCGCTCATGGCTTGATTTTTTCGTCCTAGAAACCACATATTTTCACCGACTTTCTTCAAATTTGGCACAACGCCTTATAGTTGATCTAGAAGCATCTGCTGACAAAGTGGGTCACATCGGTTCAGATGTATTTATAGCTAGCATACAAATTTCGCTCCCGATTTGACTCTTTTCGCTATAGAAACAGATCTTCATTAAATTTGGCAAAATATCCTATATTTCAACTAGAAAGACCTATGGTGAAATTGGGTCAAACCAAGTATTTTCTTCAAATTTTCCATGACACATTATACGTTAACATTATATAGGGTCCGCCAAATAACTTTTTTTTTGAAAATGCTATAAAAAAACTACTGAATATTTTCTCAAATTTCTTTTTTTATTTGAAAGTACAATCCTTCCGGTTAATAATGGACAATAATTTCATTCAAATGGCTGCTGAGGGCACCCCACAAATAATAGTCCAACGGTTGAATAGTTAAAAAAACGTTAGATGGTGGACCCTATACTTTAAATAGAATCACCTATGGTGAAAATGGGTCTCTTCGTTCCATGGATACAGTCCTCGTACAAGTATCCTTCTCGATTTAACAAAGTGGGTCAGGTCACATACAAAAATCCTTCCCAATTTCACTTTTTACCGAATTGAATTGTATTCGGGTAGAAAGTGGAGTGTATCATATAGTCGGCCCCGCCCGACTTTAGCCTTTCCTTACTTGTTTCATATAGAGAATACTAAAATATTTGTTTGGTATATGATTGCTGACTAAATAGGGAATATTTGTAACAGAATAGTTTCAGAAACTCAAATAGAGAAAGTTGAAATAAATGCAACTGCAACCGCGAATCGTGGATTTTTGCAAGAATTGCATTTTTTTGCGACTAACTACATGTATGTTACAACTTACATTGGTTTTTAATAAACATACAAAATATCGATCGGATCCGTTGGAGTGCACTGTGCGACAGTTCAAAAACTGTGGGATATTAAAAAATATTATTTTTGCAAAAATTATGTTTTAGCGAAAACTTCAATATCTGAGTAAATTATAGATGGATTTAAAAAAACAAAGCGTAATTTTACTCCTTACTAAATTTGTTATTTAAATAAATTTACGAGTAGTACGGATACCAAATAAAATAATGTGCAAAATATTGTCAACTTTTAAAAATGATTAAAAACTGAAAGCTCTAGGCTTCTTCCTTTCAATTCCTATGCGAAAGTGAACAAAGATACGAAAACCCACTTTTTGCCCGTAACTCAAGATATTGGGACAGTCTGGCAAATTTCAAATACAGATTCGTGTTCTACTCGACAATACCTACAAGAAAAATAATATCACTTCCCAGAGTTTTCTACTTCATTCGTTTTTTGTAGCATAGTTCGCAAAAAAATTACAAAACAATAATGTCAGGCATACAAATCATTTTAGCAATATCTCCGTGAAAAGTCTGCAAAAATATCCTATTTGGAAGATCGATCTTCCAAAAAACATGAACCAATTTCAACCCCAGTAATTTTGTTGTATAAGTTGGCGTGTAATTTTGCTATTTAAGCGTGAAGAGCTTTATTTAAAACTTTTGTTCTTTTGTTACCCCACACTTTTACGGCAATTTCTTTCGTAGAATATTTTGATCCTTTAATGTTTAAAATTTTAAAATGTCTTTTTTTTCTTGAAAAAATCCACAAAGTGAGGAGCTAGGACTTCCACAAAAATAATCCTCAACAATAAGAATTCTCTCAGACATTAACTTAACTTGTGTCGCTAAGTAAAATGCTCCATTCGGCCAGAAAATTAAAACTTTGGCCCATTGTAAGAAGAAACTCAGACCAGCTGGACTATAGGTTTATTCTACCAAACTGGTCTACTCAACATGCCCGTTCAGAAGTATAGGGTTGCTATTCTGTTCCATTTAAAAAGTCTAAAGTTGTTGGACAATTCTATTAATCACTTTATATTTCTTATCCGTCAAATTGTCCAGTTTATCAATTTCTGGATAAATAGTTCTATGCCGAACGCTTTGAAAATATCATTCAGATTTCCCATTAAAAATATCCACTTTTAAAACCACTTATGTTTCGTGTTGCGATTTTATCTGCATAACTTTGGTTGGTACCATTTTTATTTCTTTTTATCCCGCTTTCTCTCTAAAGGTACAAATTTCGTTATTTATGTAGCACGTCTTTGTAGCCAGAATAATGTAAACACTGAATTTCGCAATTCTTAGTTGGTATCATTTGTATCCCTTTTTCTCCGTAAAGGTACGAATTCACAACAATGCGCGTCTACGTAGCCCGACAAATGTATACAATGAATTTTCCTTTTCTGCCTCCAACACTTTGGTTTGTATAATTTATATCCCTTTTATCCCGTATCCCCTTTAAAAATGAAAATCTCGTTGCGCGGCTACTTGGACAAAAGAAAGTATGCACAGAATTTTCGATTTAATATGCATTTTGGTTGGTACAAATGTTATCCCTTTTTGTCCTGCATCCTTCTTAAAGGTAAAAAATAGATAAATCCATTAATATAGGTCGTCTATAAGACCAATGGAATCTATATATATGAATTTCGCTAATCCATCTGCATCACTATGGTTGGTACCACATTTATCCCTTTTTGTACAAATTTCGCACAATTTATTTATTTTACGCTTTTACGTAGCCAGAGTAATACACACACCGATTTCGTGATTATATCTGCATCACTTTGTTTGGCACTCTTTATGTCACACTTCCTCCTAAAAGCTATAGTTTTTGAAAAATCTAAATGTATAGCTCGTCTACGTAGCCAGAGGAATGTACACCCCAAACTTCCCGATTCTATCTGCAACTCTTTGGTTGTTACCATTTTTATCCCTTCTTGTCCCGATTTCCCTTTAAAGTTGACAATGTTAAAAATACATTGGGAGCCGACGTCGTCAGAGGAAAGTATACATCAAATTTCTCGATTCTATCGGCTTTGGTTGGTACTATTTTTATCCCTTTTTGTTCCACTTCTCCCTTAAAAGTACAAATTACAATATTTATTTATATTTCGAAATTACTTTATCAGACGAATTCGTGTTTCTAGCTGCAAAAATTTTGTTGGGACCATTTGTATCCCCATTTGTCCCGATTACCCGTAAACGTAGATTTTCAACGTTTTTGAAAATTAAAAAAGAGTATTTTTTCCGAAGTTTTCATAAATTTGAAATTTTTGTTGCTTTATTATGGCGTTAAAACTGCGTTTGTGCCAATTATAGTTTGTTTCTGATAAATGTTTAAAAATTAAAAAATACCCATTTTAACCTTCGCACACACAAAACACACCCGGGTGGGATTTCCATTTTTAAAACATTGATATCACAACGAATTACCATAAAATCGAAAATAGATTTCGGTTCAGCGAATATTTTTTGTAGTTGTTGTTTGTGATTTTCTCTTTGGGTCTCTTCTTTTGTCCGCACAACTTTGGCAATTTGGTGTAAATTCGGATCTTTCAACAGAAAAATATGAACTAAAACCTTTGGGCGTGCGATGGTTAAATAAATGAATTTGGACCAACACAATTTTTTCCTTCAAATGCCTTTAAAGAATCAAATACATATTTATAATGGATTTTGTGTTCCCATTATTGGCAGAGTAACTTCTGCCTGCCAGGCATCTTGAAAGATAATATAAATTTAGTGTTCAAGATCACAAATGATTATGATCTCTGCTATCTTTCAAAAGAATACCATAAACTTTGTACAGTTTATCCACTAAATTCAGATTGGACACTGGTGTTGGCGAGTACAAAAAAGCCACGCAACGATCTTTTAGTTGGCCCTGAGTAAAAAACCTTTCTTCCAAGATTCAATTCGATTCTCATTTAAATTCTGATGCCCTCACATCCCTTCGAATTGGCTCATAGTAAATTACCACAACGACTTGGCAATATAAACGCCTACGCCTAATACAATTTTCAAACATAATAAAGATTTCCTAATGGCCTGGCGTGAAAGTAAAACATATACAACATTTATTTATTTTCACACATACATCCTCGTATCTTTTTGGGGCTTGACAAGCCCCTAAATAAAAACGTTATGCCCCTTAAGGCACCGGCTGCATGTGCTGCGTATACAGCACATGTTCATACATATGTGAGTATGATCGGGGGAGGCGGGGTAGGCGGGGTAGGCAGGCAGGCAGGAGTGTGAATTGTGCTTGTATTATTTTTAAATAAGTCGAAAAAAGTGTTTATTAACCAGTTTAACATTTACACTAGATAATTTACACTCTTATCTTTTAATGCTTACTTTTCAATTTACACTCGTCGTGCATACACAACCGCATATTCGCGAGGGATGGATGGATGAACGCGTTCGCTCGCACACACACTCACACGCCCTCTCCTAGTCCCCAGTTGCCAGCGAAGGCAACCAAGTTATCTTTGCATTCATTTTGTTTTAAAAACAAAACCCTCATATCAACATTTCACAGTTTATATCTCTGTAGCACTCTCTAAGGATTCAATTAAATCCTACACTGGTAATATAAATAAAGATGGAAGCATACAAATAAACAATCTACACATTCTCACACTCGAGCAGTCGCACACACACACACACCCACGGACCGATGCTGATGCCGGTTCCGAGATGAGAAAAAAAGCTAAAAACATCTTCGCAATCCCCCGACATAAAAAATCAGCAAAAGCTAACAAACATCAACATCATCAGGCCTGAGAGATGGTGATGAGATGCGAGAGCAAAACCACGGTTAAATGTTTTCTTGTTTGTAAAAGCTCAAAAGCTTAGCTAATAAATTTTAAATTATGCACACAATTCCACAGACGACGAAGGAATCCCACTCATTTCATGTGCTATCCGGCATCCTTGCTCTGACTCGTAATACAAAGCCTCGTAGTCCCTCCCCCACTGCCCACCCTTCTTCCATACAACATAGCCGTTGCCTATGTCAGTGTGGTGGGTGGGTGGATGGATGGACCTGTGTTTGACTTTTATGGCGGAGCTGTTTGGATTTAGGTAATGCCGAAAAATGCCAGTGCATAAACAACTCAAACTCAAAGGGAATGGTTCAAAAATTAAAACTCTTGTCAGTTGGTTGTAATGTCGGTATGGCGGTGTGTCTGACGGTTTCTCGGTCTGTCCGTCTGTCTCTCCGGTTCACTTTGGCAGCTTGGCCTAAGTAATGGATGGCACGGTAGATTTTTCGCCTGTGCTTGGGCTGATGTTTTTAATTTGCGAATGTAAATTTAATGCCATCACCAGAATGATGCTGAAGAGTTTAATTGTAATTTTCAGCAGTTTTTTTCCTCCTCTGCTTCCTCGTCTTCGTTTTCATTATCTCGCCCAAAAAAGGAATAAATGTGGAAATGTAAGAACTGTTCGTACATAAAACGATATCGTTGTAATATTGCCGTCGAGTAAAGGGTAAAATATTAATTCAAGACCGGATAAGTTATGGCAGGTAATCATCGTTTAGTGTGTTCTTCATTTTTTATGGAGTTGAGTGGAGTGGGTTGTGGGCCATAACGTAGATAAATTAAATTTTTGGAAATAAAATATTAAGTGTTTTATAAATTATGACTACTAAATCTACAGTGCTTCAGAAGATGTTTATCTGAAGTTTAAGCTGCACGAAGTTTAATTACACCTGTCTGGTGGTTTAAGAGAACGTTTAGATTGGCTTGTCATGACAACAGGTAACAGAAAATTTTGAATGCAAGTGTGGCAACAATAATATTTAGGAAAAATTTTGGGGGACAAAGTGTTAAATTTCGTTAGTTATTGTACCAAATATAACATTTAAGCTGAGTTTTATGAAACAATTCGGAAGTTCTGATAGTAGTTTGACCAATTGGGTCAAGTTTAATTTCGGACCAGTGGCGGAATCAGTTGATTGTCATTGTTGGCGACATTTTTTGAGTAAAATGGTTTATTAAGATTCCCTAACAAATAACATCAGATGATTGGACCCATTTTAAACTCTACGTCCTTGCCGGGGAGTACATAACATTATTGTGAACAACTCACAGATTGAATGAAACTCTTTCCTATATTTTCCTATATTTCATTTGACTATTTATACCATATATGAGCTACTCACTTAGTATCCGTGTAAAGAAACCCAAACATTTTTCTTTTGAGTCTATTATGAAGTTGTTCTGAAAAAATAAATGCTGGGGCAATTCAGGAAATTAAAAATTGTATTTTGAATTCCAGCAATTCACAATGTTAAGGTATATATCATTCCGCTGTTTTCAATTATTCGATGATTAATCTTGTCAAATATCCGTAATCGACTGGCAAGCAGACACTTTCCCCTTAAACGACATAACTTTGAAGCTATGTAATATATTATCTATAAAAACAATATAATTATTTTATAAAAAATAAAAATATTTTCATTTGTATTTTTCCCGGATATAAAAATTAAAAAATGAAATCTAGGTAAAGGATATATATAGACAAAAAATAAAATTGGAAAATCTATAAAATGCCGGAGATATAGGTCGCCACGGGCGACCCTGTTTGTAAAACCCTTGTTGCTGGTGGACATGGCTCCTCCGTTAGACATCATCTGAAAAATCAAAGAAAATTATACAGGAAGACATCGTAGGATTTTTTAATTAATTCTAAATATGGCAGATGTGTGAAACAATAAAACACGAATTGTCATTTTAAATCATAAAAGACCATAAACAGTATTATAAAATATATCCGATAAACATGTGAGTCAAATCGATTCTGTAGATTTGGAGATAATATGCTCACCAGTTTGAAATAAATCGTTTCGAGAAAAAGAAAAAATGTACCTCTTTATACCGTTTCTGGCTCAAGAGATTGCGGAAATGCTTAAAATATTGTTTGAAGCCGAATCCTCTATTAGTGGAACATTTTTGATGTTCCCTACACGCTTCGAAGAAAACATCTCTTTAAGCAGGAATTTCAACCTCTTTAAGTGCGATTGAAAATTTCGCAAATTAACCTCTATTAGTGGGATATTTTACTCATTTATCTCTACTATAGGAATTTTTCTCGTTAAAATACATCTTCGTATAAGCATAACGAACCTAAAGTTGATCAGCAATAAGTAGAAAATTGTTCAAGAATTCCAAAAAGGGAAGAGTCTATTAGAACAAAAAACAATAGCCTTCGACGTTCAACGATCAATAATACCACATATGCTTCAAAATAGTGTTTCGAAATATGATGCTTCATTTGAAAGATAAGATAAACTGAAAAGATTTCCGAGAAGTTTTCTCGTTTGGTGGCGTTAATAATTCTTTGCCAAATTAAAAATGTTCTAATAGGCGAAAACACTACACATAGGGATAACAGACAAATTACCCGTATAAATGGAAACTGGGTTAATAGGAATGAACGGACAGTTTCTTGAGTTCTCACTTATCCAGGTCCGACTGTATATAGAATTTTTAGAGAATCCAGGTCCATATACATGTGAAACTAGAGATAATATGCAGAAAAATCTGTTTACTCAGTTTTTCATTTGGATATCTTTTTATCCTTTTTACAGGACTTTTAATTTGCAAATGATATATTTGTTTTAATAATTTATTTTCATACTTTCGAGAAACATACATAGGCGATATGAATATCAAATAAAAGAAAAGAATATCTGTTAAAAATATAAGCTGCACTAGTTTAATTAAATAATTTTCCCCCTTAAATAATAAAATATGAATTAACTAAATAAGCAAGGGGGAAGTTAAAATTATTTTCAATACTAATATAGATAGAATCATCATATTTAAAGTATTTTTAACAGATGTTCTTCTCTTTCATTTGGTACCAATGTAGCCCTAGTACGAGTTTAAGTATGAAGATAAATTATTTAAGCAGCTATATCCTTTGGAAATTAAAAGTCCTGTAAAAAGGATCACCAAATGAAAGTACATACGATATCTATTTTAAGAGACAGATGGAATCTAGTTTTATAGCAATTACTAAGATGTATGATCATACAGGTGGGATAAATCTCTGCAGGTATAGAGAAATCAGACGTCAGTCGAAAAATCAATAGACACCGATTTCAAAATACACAACCTAGCTCAGAGAAAACTTTTAGCCACTAGTGGCCTACTAATCTATATATACTTCATTTGCTTTGGGTTCCGATGAGGCTATCTTATACATGACCTTTTATACCATCTAGCAGGGTATTATGCCTCTGCACTTTAGTAATGTCCAAACGAAGAGAGATGGACATATTTTCTGTTATTAACGTACAAGTTTCAATTTGTGTGTGATCCCAATAAAATTTGATACATTTTATTATTGCCGCGGACGCTATTATATTTTGATACAAATTTTGAAACCTTGATTTTAGAGTTTTCTTTCTTGTTTGTTTGGAATCTTTTATAACCATAACGTAAGGGATTCAGCTCTATCGGAATGCTCGACACTGTAGTTTTAATCCTTTAACCACTGAATTCCAAATTCGATAGACTATAAATGTATTTAGTGAAGACCTTTTGTATGCGGTCTTAGTGAGTAATTCAATTTCAGAAAAGAAATTGATTAGGTTTAATTTTATTCCATTTTGAAACGTAAACCAAAAAGGTTTAATCTTTCTCCATAAAAATTCACTATTATTTATATCTAAATAATTTTTTTCTGAGTGTACATAAACGGCAATATATAGAGATTTTCCCATTTCTTTAATTCATATTTCATTGTATCCTTTTGATGCAAAATCAGGATCTGAGAAATTGAGAAAATACACGAATTGTGCGAAATCCCATATTAATTCATTTATTTTGCACAACAATTGCCATTACCACCACTCGCATAATATTTAACACACTCTATATAGCCATTGATATATTTGCCTTTACTAATAATACCTAATTCACGCAAGTACCTTAAATTACCCACAGCATTTTCAAAAATAATTGACTTTATTCAAGTTCGCAACCAAATTGGGTAGACCCCAAATCTTATTTGTCAACCCAAAGGAAACCGCACAGAAAAATAACTTAAATGTGTTGCGCGCACACACAATTTATAAAATAACTTCTCACTTCACGTTCACAAAGCGAAAATGTAAATTAAAATGTAATTTTCTTAACCGAAATGTCCCAGCAATTGGTGTAACGTCAGCCAACATATGTGTAGCTCGTAACGAAACTCAAAACAATTTCCTTAAAAATTTCTATATTAAAATCTACTAAAACTGCGGTGCAGAACACATACATTTCGAAAGAGAGAGAGACAGAGTGAAGGGAGAGCAAAAAACTGCCGGAATTTAATGTTTAAATCCCGGACAGCTGGAGAGGATGGGTAGAACAACAACTTGAACACCCAATAGTTACAATTACATACAGGCCACACCACAGATGAACTCTTACAAGGAAGGTAGTACCAAAAACAAAATAAAACGAAAAAAGTATAACGATAAGTTCAGTGAGGCAATAAAACATGAAATTAAATTTCAACCACAAGATATACAGACATTGGCACATACGTCACGGCACGGTACTCTCCATCTCCACCCAACTCCATTTAGGTATGTATGCCACCCACAAACACATATGCACCATCTCAGCGAATCGGTGGTATAAGGTTAATGCAGTAAATACACGTGACTTTGGCTAATGGCAAAAAAAGCTGAGGAAAACCAACCAACGAACCCAACAACCGTGCAAAAGTATAAGTGGGTGAGAGCCGGGGAAAAACAAGCAGAAAATATATATTTAAGTGTTCATATATGCTAGACACACAATCACAAAGTCATTTAGCGAAGGTGGTACGACAACATCGTCCTACCGTAACACACAGTCACCGCCCATTGAATTGGGATCGTTAAAAAGATTTATGAATTTAAATGTGAAATGTTTTGGTTTGAGTTATTGAACTTTGTTAACTTCTTTACTGCGGAGGAGTAACAACACTGAGCTGCGTACTCAATAACAAAAATGTCATGATGTTTGACACATATCTTAGTTTCTTTAATTTTGCTTGCCCCATGTATTCAATAGACTTGCGAAACAGCTGACTTGTGTACTTGTTATTTTTCTTTTTCATTTAACGCCAGCCCAAAATACTCAAACTTTGTGGGAATGAATATTACGTTGGAAAAAAATCACATTTTAAAGTTTTTTCTGTAATATTGAGGCAGGCCTATAATTTTTGTAATAATATAATATTTGTTACAAACAACTTTGACCATAATGAAATAAATTTGCATATCAATGCCGTACTATTCGTAACATTCTGATAGAATATTATAATGTCTAGTATTCGTATTGAGACCCTCAGAGTGAAACTTTTCACATTTGTCAGCAATTTTTCATGCTCTTTAAGCTTGGGTTCTCTCATTGTTTGGTTCGTGTTCTCACAATAGTTCGCAGAATTTCAGCAAAATACTCATTTTTTTAACTGAAGTATAGCCAACTAAGTTAAAGTATTATAAGTGCGCAAAGTTTTCGAACCATTGCCAGGATTATTACCCGGAACTCATGATTTTGGGGGTGTCTGGCAAATTTCGAATACAGATGTTTGTTCTACTTGATAATGCCTACAACAAAAATAATATCACTTTCCAGAGTTTTCTAACTCATTATTTTTTGTAACTCAGTGTTACCAATGGCTAACACTAGTTTACAAAACTTTTGTTTAGGTCTCGAAAGTAAAAACATATTTTTTGTGATGTGAAATTTCCAAGGAAAAACTAGTATGCATTAAATTTAATTTCTTTAAATTTTCATTTTAAATCGGAGATTAATACGCTATTACGACTATATTATGAGGCAAAGTAACATGTCAATCGCTGTGAAGGTAAACTTTTCAGTAGTCAATTTTTATAATTAGGAAACAATATTTTTCGCACATATTTATGACTTTCGCAGTGAGATTTTTTATAATCACGAATGGTCTTCCAAAATGAATTTATTTATTCAATGCAGTGCAGGCTGTATGTTAAAATTGCAAATTTGTCAATTTTTATTTTTTCATTATATTTATGTAGTTTGAATACTAACTAACACAATCGCCCAGCAAAAACTCTCATTACCAAGTAATGTGGGGAATAAGGCACAACCAAAAACCTTCACTACTTATTTTTCGGATCCGTTTCGAATTATTTTTATAAAGGGATTGTAAAAAAATAAGTACTTCCACGCACGCTTACAAAAAGTTGAGAAATAAGTACTTCTAAACGAGTTGTAAAATAAGTGGCCTCAGGAAGACACAAAATAAGTCTTTATTGATAACTAGCCAAATAATGTATTATCAATAATGGGCTTAATGAGTGATGAAAACAACATTTTTATTAAATTATATATTTTGTATCGACTGGTTAACAATCTGAATACAGAAGTTAGGGCTGCTTTTCTTTAAGCATGGATAACTAAGCTGCGCTAACAACAGCTCTGCTATTCTCTGACTCACCACAAAAATGTAGAAAATTATTTTTTAAAATCTGAAGTTCTATGAAATTTAACTTACCAATAAGTAATTATTTAAACCATTATAAGGAAGTAATTATTTCATACTTCAAAATAATGCAGGGCGTAACGAGCTGTTATTAATAGGTAATGCTAAAAATAATGAGGTGTCATTACCATGTTTTTGCTGGGCGGTTATTTCTATAACATAACAACGATTTTTCGAATTTCGTATATTTACGGGCTAAAAGGTTGGAAAGGGATAAAAGTTGTACCATATTCCTGACCAAACGACTGCAGGTTGAATCTCGAAATTTGACACATATGTTTCTCTTATAACATGAAAGCGACCAAAAAATAAATTTGCAAAAGTAGTACTTTTTAGCGGTGAAATGTAGCAAAAGTGATAAAAATGGTACCAAACGGTGGTATAATTAAATCGAGTGGTTACATTCTTCACATTCGACATTCATAGATGTAAAGGGAAGTTGGATTGATTTTGTTGGTACCCTTTTTATCGAGTACCAACAAAATCACGAAACGTGTCTTTACATATAGAGCGGGACATGTAACACTTTAAATTAGAATCGGCTATAAAGGAAACATTTATCCGTAATGACTCGCCGCAGAAAATAATCGAAAGGGCTCAAATCGCAGCTCCGAACCGGCCAATTGACATCACAATTTCGGCTGATTATCCGATTTTCATAAACAGTGGGATGGTTGCGTTGGCTGTGTGACATGTGGCCCGTGATGTTGAAACCAAATGCCGTTCACGTCATTCTCTTGAATTTTTGGAAACAAAAATAACGGTAACGGCGGCTCCTTGCCGCCAGGCCAATATCCCCACCAAATAGTTACTCGTTGTGGATGTATTGACTTCTCAATAGTCACGTGTGGGTTCTCTGAACCCCATATGCGGCAAATTTGCTTATTGACATATTCACCGAAATGAAAATAAGCTTCATCTGAAAACACGATTTTTCGGTTAAATTCTTCATCTCCTACCAAACAATCTTCAGCTCTTAAGGAGAACCGAAAATGCATCGGACGCGTCCCATTTTGTAAATGTCAAATAAAAATAAAAAAGAATGATATTCTGCCTTTAAAAGTCAAATGGCCGACCCGTCCAAAGTATTGTAGCAACTCGTATTTTGTACTTTTAAGTATTGAACCTGGAAATGTGAAATTTTGTGTGAATATGAAGGCAGGCAACATAAATGGATTTTTTTTTCGAAATTTGTAATTTGCAAAGCGAAGTGAGACTAAAAGGGATACAAAGGCTATCTTCCTCTGAAACGTTGATGTGCAACATAAATTGGTTTTTCGAAATTTGTACTTTTAAGTAGAAAACGAGATAAAATGGTGGCAACGTAGTTGCGCAATATAAATGGATTTTTCGAAATTTGTACTTTTACGAAGGAAGCAGGACGAAACTAGAAAAACCAATCAAAAACCAGCTACAACTTAAACCATGACACTGAATGTACTATTAATCGTATTATGTTGATCATAAAGAAATTTACCTTAAAAGGGAAATTCTTAACTGGATCATTTTCGGAACAAACAATATTTTGTGTTTTTGTATATATTTTAATTTTTTTTTTTGTGCTTAGCAGGACAAAATAAATGAGGAAAAATATTGAAATTTCGGGACAAAATGATTTGAAAATAGTGTAATAAATCTTAATTTAGCTCTTTATAATGATACAATTATGTGAAGAAAATTATGAACTTTTTATGATCTCTGATCAACAAAGAAGGCATCTTTATAGGCAAATGATAGAATTCGTCACAATTCAGTGGACATGGCTGTAAGTGCCGTGTACGTGAGTGTCGCATACTTGCACGGGTATAACTTTTGACTAAAGCACGTTTTACCAGACGATATGCTACCAAAGACTAACGACCCAAACGCGACATATTCTTAAATTTTATTGCTTACATATGACAGCTGATTGTGACTGGAAGTTAGTAAATATCTGTACTATATACGTATGTATATATTTGAACTTATATAGCATATAGTCTGTATGTATACATACATATGTCTATATATTCTTCTCAGTGTGGGTGTATTTCCTAGGTGTACTACTCGTACTAGTACATGTGGTGGCAGTATGGGTCACAAGTGTGGTTTACATTTGAATCATAAATGTTTAAAGTGTCGTATAGTCCTGAAGACAAAGCAGCAGTGGTGGCAGGAGGATGGAGTACATTTTTATGACTTTATAATTTATGGTGACAAAACAAGAAGTGTTAGTGTGCGAATTTCAAAGTTTTTTCTTCTTGATAACACATGGTTTTCATTTTATCGTGTTTTTTTTTTTGGAGCGTTTTGTGTTTTTCCCGGCAAGTGTCATGTTTCGAATGAAGCCCGAAAGCTGCTTTGAATGTGAGCCATCAAAATGAATATATGTGAATGTTTGTGCAGTGCGGCGTGACAAAAATGGAGGTAAAATGGTTTTATGGTTATTCCTGTTTTGATTTTTTGGCTTTTTTCTAGTGCAATGTTTTTTCGTCTTCTTAAATCATAGATTTTGTGTACATGGAAAAGATCTTAGCATGTACATCAACAAGAGAGGAAATGTAAATTTTATTTAAATAGCATTCATTCCTGCAAAGAATACCGGAATTTTTTGCATTCTACAGTTTTAAGTTATTTAAACTTAGATTTTTGGAAACTTTAATGCTATTCGTAAACGAAATTCATTCATTTAAATTAAATCTGTTATCAAGGTGAATACAGACATTTGTTTACATTAGTGGTCACTGAAAATTTTGGCAGATTCTCTATATGACTTAAGGGGAATTTTTGAAATTTATTGTTTGGGTTTTCCACACTTTATTTATGATTTTTGGTCGACTTCAGGCATTGGTCAGGCTTTGCAGCGATTTTCAACAAAACAGTCACACTGTAAAAATATATAAAAAAGATAGGAAAAAAGTTTTCGACAAATGGAGCATTGAAAATAAATTATACTAAAGTATTCATTATTATCAATAAAAATTAACATTAATTTAAGCACATATTTATAAATTGGCCCAAAATAATTAACGTCTTTCCAAACAAACGTCTCCAAACGTCTTAAACATTTCATCAGCCAACATATAACATATATATGTCTATAATACATGCATAAGAATAGATCACTTTGTTATTACGGCATAGTCGCTGATTTTTTCAGTTTCAGACGATATATTTTATCTAGGTATTATTCCTAAAAATTACAGTATTCACAGCCAAACTCACACTTCAACAGCAAACCACATGATTGAGCTACTGAAAAATTAAAATACATTAAAAAACTTGAGGTCGTCCATGTAAAACCAACGATAAATATTCGAAGGTCTTCCGATTTTTATGAAATGTTTATGAAAAATATTGAAATTTGTGCCAAACCTGTGGCGTCGAAATTCTGCATATTTTACAAAATGGCGTTTACTTAAGGGTGATTCCACGTAAAGTGACCCTTTTTCGACAAAATTTCAAAATCAATTTATGATTTAAAAACACCGATAAATATTTTTAATGTTTATACTTATCACAACACATTTTTTTATTATATTTCAAAAAAATAATGACAACAATAGGTCTGATCATTTACTTTTCCAGATATAGACTAGTGTCGTAACAGGAACCTATATTTTCAATATTCACAAAGAGAAGTCGGTAACGTATACTTTAGAAGAAAGTGTATGAACTACTCTTTTGATAACCAAAAATTAATAAAGGCATGTAATGGAAGAGCATTTCCGAATTCAAGAAAATAAGTAAAACGAAAAGATTTTCTTCAAAGCTAATGTCACAACCGTTACGTTCTAGTTTGTTGTATACCTCCAATATTTAAATCGATAAGACATATTTATATTTGCAATAATATACAGATTAACCTTCCGTTTTCAATTGGCAGTATAGTAAAAATCTCAGTCAATGAATATGGGAGATTTTTAAGCTAAAGTGTAACACCCGTTCCAATGGAATCACTCCTTACCAGTCATAACTTTTCTTCTGCAAAATATTTTGAGATAATTTTTTGCAGCAGAATTGTTTTTAGCGAAAAAAAACTTAAAAAAAAAAACAAATATAAATTAGAAAAAATATTTGTTGATAACTTATTTAAAAACAATTATTGAAATTAATTTGTTGAAAAAAAGAAAAATCCCTTTCTATTTTTATTATCTTCTCCACAAATAACTATACTTCTGTTATACATACTGTGTAAATTTAAGAGTGTGGTTTTCAGTAGTTTCTGAGATATAGGCAAAATTGTAGGTGTACGACGTACAGTGGAATATTTTTATGTAAGCTGCTGCAAAAATTAGAAGGAATAGTGCTGGGACATTGAAATTTTGCACACATCCCTTATATTATACAATTAGATCAAAAACAAGTTTGAGAAAATGTAATAAATTAATTATTTTAATATATATGATAATAAAAATCATTACCAGTGATTTCATTTGAGTCTATAATTAAATGAAAATTGTCAGTGACATGCTTTACGCCCAAATAATTTTTTTAGCTTTTTACGATTTTCAAAAATTTTGAAATTATTTTATTTTTTAATCGATGGAAAAACGGCTGTTATACCTTTATAAATAACTTAGGTCAATAACTCACATGTCATAAAACCTTACATTCCTAAGATATGCTTTAAACAAAATTTCCAAAAGATATTAACAGAGATCAACGAAGAAAGTATTACTTTAGTTTTGACTTAGAAGGTTTTACCATTTCAGTAAATAAATCGAAGAATATTATTTTTAAATTGAATAAATAAGAGAAAAGTTTAAACAATATTTGTAAATGCCGAAGTAAAAAAATGAAAGTGTACAAATGTAACCATACCAATCTTCAGGTAAATCACTGTCTGAAAAGAAAATCGAAAACACACATT
The DNA here is from genome assembly GCA_947397865.1 of Polietes domitor. NCBI lineage: Eukaryota > Metazoa > Arthropoda > Insecta > Diptera > Muscidae > Polietes > Polietes domitor. The sequence continues at coordinate 64,466,950 of OX377620.1, forward strand.
ACACATTTTTACACATTTTTTATGCAAAAGAACACCTCAACAGCTTCTGCTTTCCAATACGATACATGGTTTCCGAGATACATCCCTATAAAATAACATTTATAATAATGAAATGTTGAACTATTTTAGCATTTATGAACTTTAAATGCATACACAGCCTAATTTAGCCGCGATATTGCCAAAATCTTCTGGAATCAGCTTAATAGGAATAATCTATGCAAAATTCAAGTCGAGATTCCGCTGATAATAATTAAAGCAAATCTAAATGTTGGCTAAAAGAAAAAATAATAAATAATTTCTTGTTTTAATGTCCAACTTGGTACTGATATTTTATTTTGTATATATTAAATCTACAAATTTCTTATGTTCGGTGTGTTATAGTGAAATTTGAGCTAGAATATTTTTTCCATTCACACCACCCCCCTATAACTCAGTGTTGTGGGGCAGTTTAGCACAATTTCGAAAGAGGTACGAAATTAACAGTAACAAATTTAAGTTTTTATTTATTTGTGGAATTTAAGTCCAGTTCTGAGACTTATAGTAGAATTTTATGGCGAATAATTTTGTAGAACATTTTGACCCGTTTAACCCCTTTTTTAGTTGTGTATTTACCTTTTGGACCAAAAAGACCCTACATTGAGGTGCTAGAGGGTTAAAATGTTTCACAAAAAAATTCCTCGTTGTGTTTTAAATAACATTGCTGAAGACATCATAAACTTAAAATGTAAGGATCACTAGGTTTCCTATGCCAATGCATCATCAGAATGTCCAAAAGGGGGAAATAAAATGAACTCCAAACGTAAACTTTCAAAATGCCAATAGAAGTTATCAGAGATTTGTTATTTTTTGGTGTTCGACAATGTTATTATATCAAACCAACGAAATGTATTGAAGTTTCGATGTTGGTGCTCCCTAAATAAACTAAGACCTCATGCACGACATCACACAATTAAAATATTCCCTGATTGCCGACAAAACAAATTATTTTTAATACCATGAAATACTCGAGCTAGATTCGACTTTATGCATACTTATCGTACTAGAATCAGCATCTGAGTCGATATAACAATATATAATTGCAATACATCGGAGTCAAGTTTAGCTCTAGTCTTTTGGCAAATTTAACACATCACATTGTCAGTAAAAAATATTTATGATTTCCCGAATTCTTCTATAGGGTGGGTCGTTTACATTTTTAAATTAGAATCGGCTATAAAAATACAAATATTGTTTTTTTTTCAAATTCTTGGCTTTATTGAAAAGGTTAAACTTTGTCATTTAATAATGGAATACAATATTCATATGAATACCACGACTGGATCAACAGTACCTCATCCGATCAAACCAATTTTTCAGTACATGACCCAATGATGCCGCCAGCCCAAAATCCACACCAAACAGTGACTCGTTGTGGATGAATTTGCTTCTCAATAGTCACGTGTGGGTTCTCCGAACCCCATATGCGGCAATTTTGGTTATTGACATAGCCACCGAGATGAAAATGAGCTTCATCTGGAAACACGAAAATTTTCCACGTACATTTCTTACAGTTTGCGTTAAAGTCTCACTACTTTGGAAGTAATTATTAATATTTCTCGATTTGGTTCGAGCTTAGAGCATCCCATTTTGCAAATGTTAAAAATAAATCTGAAAATAAAATTTAATATTATTCTACTTCCAAAGTCAAAGTAATCGATAGTTCAAATTTAAAATGTTATTTGTGTTATTCAGTACAGTGCGTTAGAATTTACGAATGATCTTTCAAATGAAGTCAAATTTCAGTTTGAAATAATGCATTATTAATGTTTTATTTTGTTTTAAATTTACATACTTCCAAAAAAAATACTTTAAGACATAAATTTAAAAAATTGAAATACTCGACTATGAGTTTACATCGCATGGTAAAATATGAATCGATTACGTTATCATGGCTAAAAAATAATAATCCATTATTTGGGTGAATAGGTTTCCTAAACCGATTCTTTATGCTCTCATCCAGCATTGATTTATTTCATTTTCATTTCAATAAAAACTGCACAAATTCCGTTCACGAAATATTTGCATATCCGGAAAACGACAACATTTTGGAGGTTCCTATATATAAATGTATATACATATATTGTTTAACAAACCCATAAAGCAGTCATAGCATTTAAAAAATATGCAAGTATCTATTCAAGGTTTCTCCCCATGACAAAACATAACAAAAAAGTAAAGAACTACTCAAAAAAAAAAAACACAACAAAGACACGGGCATTTAAGTTAAATTTTGTATTAAAACGTTTACCCTTAAACAAAAAAAGAAACTAAACTATTATTTTATATACACAAAAAAACACCTACACTCCTTCATGTGTGTACACAGACATACAAATACATATTCAGAAATTTCAGGGGGGGGGGCGAAAAAGACATTCACACAAAAAAGCATTTCCGTTTACACTCTACAAAAGGCAAAGTGGCAATTTGGTGCTTAAGTTGTATTCTCTTCTCTCTCGTTTTCCTGTGTTTGTTGCAACAACAGCAACAACGTTCCCCACCACCACCACTAGCACCTACGACAGTGGCAGTGGCAACAAAAAGCCACAGCTACTTGCATTGTAAATGTGCATAAGCTCGGTTTGCTGTTGCTATCATACCGGTGACACCAGCACCAACAGCAAGAGCACAGCAACAGCTGTAGCTGCAGCAGTGGCAATACTCATACACGTAGGTGGCAGATTTGTATCCTATATGTATCTGCCTGTGTGTGTGTGTAACGGAGAATAAAAGATGTGTGAAGGTTTCGTTTTGTTGTGTTGTGTGGGGGTGTTGTATGTGTACATACTTATTTGTATGTTTGCTGTGTATGTAGGTGTAAGTTTTGTAAATTCTAAATATGTATGTTCACGGGGATGTGCATATGTGAGTGGGTGGGCTGGTCGGGGCTGGGCTGGGTTGTGTGGCATTATATTTACATTTTTTCTGCATCATTGTTTTCATTGCTTTGAGAGTTGTCGGCTGAGAGCACTAAAAAAGGCAGTTAAGGTAAATTAAGAACAATGCAATTGTTTAAGGCAACATACACACACCCACACTAACGTACAGACAAACACATCGAAAATACACAAGAAAGGCGTTTACATTGTCTGGGCTGGCTGGCTGGCGGTTACAAACTGAAATTCAAAATGCAAAAAAAGAACAAAATGCGGAGGCTCCAAAACAAGAGACAAGTGCAATGAGTGTGCACTTGAACAAAGAAATTGAAAAGGGGGTTTTCGGAAATTTTTGAAAAGAAGTTGGCGCTGGGGAAAGTGATATGATATGAAGATGCTTTCCAAATGATATATCCATATTAGGCTGGGTCACGAAAAAAGATGAATTGCTTAATTGGTTCGAAAGACCATATCTTGACTCCACATGTCGAAATATGGAGTTCGATGTAAACGATGTCTTTTGACTAAAAGATTTCGAATTGATTTTAATTAATTTTATTTGGAGCGAGTCCACATGACATTTTCCTGACGAGTTATATTCTATAACTAACTTTTAAGATTATTACAAGTCCCGCAAAATGGGACAACGGTCCATATACAAAAATAAATTGTTGCTCTTCATGAGCTTTAGCATATAAGGTACTTTATTAGGATGGGTTACAAAAATAAATTGTGGCGGTCACCCCCAGAAATGATGATCTGTAAAATATTTCGTCACTGAGTCAAGCCATCTGTGAGCTAAACGCTTTTGAAAACACCTCTAAAAAGCATGTTTTTCTCGTGTAATTTTTTTTACATTGCATTTATGTCCAAATTTTTACTTTAAATACAAATGTTTATTATTGTCTTATAATAATTCATTGGTCGTATTATTGGACGTTTATATTATTTTTTTGTGAGTTTTCAAGGTGACAGTTAAAAATTCCTATTTCTTGGAAACATTTTGTAAGAGGTGTTAGAGGTGAAAAATAAATAGATGCAATCAATGACTTTCGAATGATGACTAAATGATTAAAATCGGGCGAAAAATAACGCCACTGACTCAATGTTTGTAAAATAATTTAATACAGGAGATGGATTTTCAGATCCAAAATTTACAAACACTTTTTACAAAAATGAGCGCCGTGGCGTCAATTTCCTTCCGATGTTCATCATTTAGGCATCATTCGAAAGGCATTGATTGTATCTATTTATTTTTTTGTAAAATACTGCCACCAAATAAGAAAATTTATGTAGTTGTCATTATGAAAAAACACAACAAATACTATAAAGATCCAATAATTCGAACAATAAGTTACTCAAAGACAAGAATCAAAATTTATATTTAAAGTGCTTTCAAGGGTCTATTATTTCAGAAAAAACGCAGCACAAAAAATACACGGGAAAACCATGATTTTTAGGGGCATTTCCAGGGGTGTTTACTTCACAGACGGCTTGATCTAGGAAGGAAATATTTTGGAAATCATCATTAAACAATCCTAACTTTATTTTCGTGGGGTGACTGGAAATTGTTTTTCCATTTGTATGGACCGCGACCCAGCCTAAAAACTTAGAATTTGAAAGAAATGAAAAATTAAATGCGAAGAGGCATCAACAGTTTTCAAAATATTTAGACCTTTGAAATCAACAGGTTTATGTCACCAGATTCTGATAGAGGGGATAGAAAAAGAATATACGACTATATTTTAGTCTGGACCTCATCTTAGAGGTAGGTCAATATGTCACCCTTCTTCTAATGAATCGGCATAGGAAACCTTGTGATCCTTTAATTATGGGTATGGGATGTGTTCAGCAATATTACTTAGAACACTACGAGGAACCCTTTTGTGGAATATTTTAACTCTCTGTTTCCTCAATATGTCCATCTTTACGACGAATATTTCTGTGCAACATTTTAACACTCAAGCTCCGCAATATAAGGGTCTTTTTGGTTTAAAATGTATCTGATTTCTTCATCAACCGCCTGTCGAAGTGTAGATAATACTGAGAAACATGAAAAATAACAAGGATTCTGATAAAGAGTGTTAAAAAAGAATATACGTGTATTGGCGTTTTGAAAGTTTTGAGGGGCACTTTAGAGGGGGGTTTATAAAGAGTGATTTTTTTGAGGTTAGGATTTTCATGCATTAGTATTTGACAGATCACGTGGGATTTCAGACATGGTGTCAAAGAGAAAGATGCTCAGTATGCTTTGACATTTCATCATGAATAGACTTACTAACGAGCAACGCTTGCAAATCATTGAATTTTATTATCAAAATGCGTGCTCTGTTAAGAAAGTTCAGAAAGAAAGAAATTGTGTTCAGCGACGAAGCTCATTTTTGGCTCAATGGGTACGTAAATAGGCAGAATTGTCGATTTTGGAGTGAATATCAGCCAGAAGCATTGCAAGAGCTACCAATGCATCCAGAAAAAGTCACAGTTTGGTGCGGTTTATGGGCTGGTGGCATCATTGGACCGTACTTCTTCAAAGATGATGCGAATCGTAACGTAACTGTGAATGGTGAGCGCTACCGTGAGATGATATCCAACTTTTTTTTGCCCAAAATGGAAGAACTGAACTTGGTTGACATGTGGTTTCAACAAGATGGCGCTACATGCCACACAGCTCGCGATTCTATGGCCATTTTGAGGGAAAACTTCGGAGAACAATTCATCTCAAGAAATGGACCGGTAAGTTGGCCACCAAGATCATGCGATTTGACGCCTTTAGACTATTTTTTGTGGGGCTACGTCAAGTCTAAAGTCTACAGAAATAAGCCAGCAACTATTCCAGCTTTGGAAGACAACATTTCCGAAGAAATTCGGGCTATTCCGGCCGAAATGCTCGAAAAAGTTGCCCAAAATTGGACTTTCCGAATGTACCACCTAAGACGCAGCCGCGGTCAACATTTAAATGAAATTATCTTCAAAAAGTAAATGTCATGGACCAATCTAACGTTTCAAATAAAGAACCGATGAGATTTTGCAAATTTTATGCGTTTTTCTAAAAAAAAAAAGTTATCAAGCTCTTAAAAAATCACCCTTTATTTCCCCCCTTTACACATTCTTATGAAGAAACGGCTTAAGAATCCTTGTGATCCTTACATTTCAAGTATGGAATCTGTTCAGCAATATTACTTAGAACACTACGAGGAACACTTTTGTGGAATATTTTAACTGTCTGTCTCCTCAATATATTTATCTTTTTGGTCTCTTTTGTACAAATGGGTAAAAAACACTACAAAATCAGGGGTGTAACGGGTCAAAATGTTCTACAAAAATATTTGTCATAAAATTCTTCTATAAGTCTCTGAATACACCAAAGCTGAAAACTCAATTTTAATGCCAGAAACACGTCAAAATTTAAAATTCAATTCAAATTTCGTACTATTTTAAATTGGTCCTAAACTGTCCATCAAAACTGAATTTTAGGGGGGTGGTGTGAATGGGAAAAATATTCTACGTCAAATTTCACTATAAGCCACGGAATAAAAGGAAACTGTAGATATAATATATATATAAATAAAATGTCAATATCGCTTTCGGTATTTAAAATGATATCAAGACAGTGTAATTTAATAATTTTGTTATGCTTCAAAATCTCTCACTATTAACTTCATACCAATTAATCTAATTATATTTCGTATTTTTACCTTTCTTTTCAGAGCATTATCACGTAAACTAAAACCTCATTTAGTTGCCGACACCGTCAAACAGTATATCAGTCGAGCGCAGCGCCCAGCCAAAGGATCACAAGAGCAGCAGCCTAACATGGAGTTTTTACGTGGTGTTTATGCGTTTATGCAAGTGAGTAGATCATCGGTGAGTGTCGCTAATGCCATTTTAACAACTGTACTAATCCATGTATTTCTTCTTTATACTTTTTTGGTTGTTGTATCCTTTGAATGATTTTGGAATCTCTATATACACCAACAAAAAATATCAAAATTCCTTAACTGCTTATTTTTTGCCAAAACCAAAACAAAATATGCAACAAACAACCCCCCGCCCCCATTTAAAAATACTTATAACAACACACATATGAAATCAAAAATATTACCTACTACTACCTCTATTAACTGCCAAACAAACTCCCAAAAACCAAAAAATCGAAAATTGCAACAACAAAAAAACAAACGATTTCCGTATGAGTTTGTCAGACAAAGAGCAAAACTCGTACTACCATATTATTGAAAGAACAAGAAATAATCTACCAACTACTACTACCTACCTAATACTACTACTACTATAAGTCATCATACATCAACCAACATAATGTGTTTCTATTTATTATTTTATTTATTATTCGTTGTTCGTTTTAACGATAATGATATATATATTTCGTTTCTTTGTGTGTGATTAAATGAATTAAAAAAACAAATGAAAATATGTATTAGGACAGCATCTGATCATTACGAAATTTGAATATGATGAAAATGAAAAAGAAATAACAATGTCATGATATGGGCAACTTAAAGTCATTGCAAAAGTATATATAACTTTGGTTGAAAAGTTAAAAGAAATCGAATTCTTTTATATCTGTTTGAACTGAAATTTTTGTTTACACTAAATATTATGTAACTTTTCATTTTTCTATTAAAAATACTTATTAGAATTTAGAGGCAAACGTTAGTATTTCTTTTTGTTAGTTAATATTGATACAGACTATCAACTAGTATTTACAATTGTACAACAAAAATGTATCCTTGAAATAATTAGTCAATATTGAGGACTTTTTTGTCATATTAATTATTTTAAAATTACTCCGATTACTTCAAATTTCTTTGAATTGTATTCTCGGAGAATAAGCTACTAAGAAAAATACTTCAAAGAAAATTTGAGAATATATCACATAATTAGCATGAAATTTAAATTAGGTATTTTTTTAAATATGTTGTGCAAAACCTCCGCAATCTATTAATTTCCAATTCCATTCCTTGTACTATCGGCAGCGACAAAACCTATGATAACGTTATGACGTCATTTGCTGCTTGACTAAAATATATTCACGATGATACATACGTGCTAATATCTTTGTACTGAATTAAAGTTTATTCTTAAGAAAGAAATTAATATTATTTGTAATAATTAATATAATCCTAATACTCCTAATATTGTGATTTTTAAATGTTATCTGAGACATACTACATAATTCTGAGTCTAGTCAGAAAAATCTTAAATTTTTCTCAAATTCACCAAAACTGACTACACAAAATAGAAATATCGCAGTCTTTAAATCTGGGTGTTATACCCATTCCGAATATTGTGGTGGCTTACAGGCCTACTTGACGCTCAGATAATGGCGATCTGTCACATAAACCAACCAACCTGGCCTTAGATCGTGCTTAAAACATATTTTTAGCTCGCCGTCCGGATTGGCGAAATCGCCAAAAAAATATGTGGTCGTACTTTCATACGGAAAATTTATTTTTTGGCTGATGATTTGCTGGGTAATCTCCTCAAAAATATTCCAAATTGATGTGTGATTTTTTATCGGGATTTTTCGTTAGGTGATTTTGCCTGTCACAATCAGCAGTACACTTTTCTTAGCCGAGGTCCGTTGGAGATTTGAATTTCCTTAAATATGCATCGAAAATGTCTACAATTAAATAAAAGGAAATTCAGCTTACACAAAGAAGATATGTATTTGGATTATAACTGATTGCGATTTTGAAACAATGAACTCAATTTGACGAGTTATTTACATCGACTAAATCTACACAATTTGAGTATTTTTTTTTAAATTATGATTTCAAACTTATTGTTAATTTCATATTAAAACTTACGAGACCG